>CM049850.1:12679453-12959453 GCA_027422415.1 Schizothorax lantsangensis | reverse complement strand
AATGTTTTCTGTAAATCTTCCAGTCGACTAATTACTGACACATATAGTGGGGCTGTTATTCTGCCGCTTGTATATTTCAGAAGACCCAGAAATATCCAAAAGGAAAACATGCCACTTCATTCCAATGAGACCTCGTCATGTTTAATATTTCACAACCTTTCTTTTCCCCTCCACCGATGCTGAAAATCTTTGCCTTGTTTCTGTCTCCCTGTGTCTTTAGGGAGGCCTGTTCTGGCATGGTTTGAAGGAGGATGAGAGGAGAGAGGAAGACAGAGAGAGATGCACAAGTTCCATCAGTAATAGGAGACTGGGCTGGAACTGCGAGCACCGAGAACTCGGGCAAGGCCTTCACTCCTCCGTGTATCCCATCAGCACTGACCTACAAACTGTCTGCCTTTCCCTCCCTGGATGCCAGCCAGAGTTCACCTGCTTCACTTCATTCCCATCCCCCCCTTCCGTGCTCGAGGATCTGTGACTTATCAGAGGGGGTTTAAGAAAGGCACCCGCTTCATCCAAAGAAAGAAAGGTGAGAGAGTAGAAAGAGAGATAAGTATGAAAAAGAAAAGGCTAGGGGGGGTGAACATTTTCAGCTGTGAAACTCTCTGACTTTCATTTGGTTAAAGAAATAAGTAAATAAATAAAACAAAACAATTTACATTTTTCAGCATTTACTAACCCCGCTGTCATTCCAACGTAGCTTTATTTTCTCTTTTTACTAATCCAGTATGGAAAACGCTGGACTTGTATTTCATTGCAGACAATATGAACACAAAATATTTCGTCTGGTCAACTTCATGTCATTTGCCATTCAGACCTCATTCCCAGTAAAGCATTTCCCATTCCTTTTCACAACACCCTCCAGTGTTTCTGTCCCACTGCAAACAAGTCTTAAGGTGCAACAGTAGTCTTCATTGTCGCTGCGCTTTCATTCTCTATTTGGACTGCCAGCCAGTCAAGTACCCGTCCTCTGCTTGCATTGTCTTCCCTCTTCTTGAAGGCAGCATATTGTGTGTACTTTTCAGCATTAATGGTGCCATCACAGAAGTGCAAGTTACCTTTGCACTGATCTGGTGGACTTGTTGCTGGTAACAATGAGAGCACACGGGTCCATTCCTATACCTGAAATACTGATTCATCTGACCACCAAGATGGTCCATCCCAGATGCCTCCAGAGAAGTCGAACAGAGGGTGGCACAGAAAGCTAATAAGTATTGTGGTAGACAAAGGTTTGCCAAAGTATTGTGGTGATATCGCTTATAGATGAATGACGAATGCAAGGGATCGGAGATCACGGTTGTTCAGCTTAGGCTTGGGTGAAAACAGATTCCTTGAATCTGCACTGTTGAAGGTGAAATATCCAAAATCTTTCTTTGAGGAACATTGTTTTTAAACATTTCAATAATTTTCTCAATTTGTTGGCAAAAATCTTTGCTCCTAAAGGACTAAATACCAAATCATAATTACAATCAACATCAACTGTTTCAAATCACATCATTATTTAAAATTTACCTCATTACTACTAAATTGCTCCTGTCCCAACCCTGAATGACTGTATATTTACAAATGACAGTTCCATACGAAATAGTCAAAGTAAATTTTCACTTTTCTCTTTACTGTACTTTTTCTAAATAAAAATTAGGTAAAGGACAAAAAGCACCATAAAAGTATTATAAAATGCTTCTAAAAATATCACCCATCATGTGACACACATGAATGGTCTCTAGCATCACTAAATTATCAAATTCATCCAAAAGCACCACAGGTACCACAATAAAATTAGAATATCAATGCAAGATTATTTATATAGCACATTTCATACACAAAGGTAATTCAAAGTGCTTTACATAGCCTAAAAAGGAATTAATTAAATAACCCCAATCAGTACATGAGAAAATAGAAAATAAAAATGATAAAAATTATTTAAAATGAATAAAAAAAATAAGATAAAGTTAAGCAACTTAAATTTCATTTTGATCCTCACACATATGTAATATGGGCTAATTTATTATACTTTAATGTTGCTTTTGTTCTTTTTCTGAGCTCTTCAGTAAAAAAAAAAAAAACTAGCTTCTCTAATCTTTTTTTTTCTAATCTTTTTGTATTCTATCTATTTGTTTTTGTTTTATTTATTATACAATTACCAAAATCAAAAAAGGCCTCTAACACTAGCTTGATTTATTCTTTTTCTATTCGACCTGTTTTCTTTTTATTTATTATATTTTATTTTTTTAAATTGCTACGTGTACTGTGTTAAGCTAACTGAGACTTGTTATAGCACTTTCATATTATTGCTCTTTTGTTGATTTTGATTGCTTCCATTGTCCTCATTTGTAAGTCACTTTGGATAAAAGCTTCTGCTAAGTGACTAAATGTAATATTTAACCCCCCCACCCCCACCCCCACTGTCATTATCGCTTGGATATTCTGCTTAATAGCACATTTTGTATTTGCCAGAAGAAAAATGCTGTAAATTCTGACAAAATGTTTATTTTGGGGGAG
Source organism: Schizothorax lantsangensis (assembly GCA_027422415.1). Lineage (NCBI taxonomy): Eukaryota > Metazoa > Chordata > Actinopteri > Cypriniformes > Cyprinidae > Schizothorax > Schizothorax lantsangensis. Next base: position 12,956,954 of record CM049850.1, on the reverse strand, counting down.
ATATTTGAGACAGATAAAACTCAAATGAGTTTTACTGTATAAAATAACAACTTTTAACTTTTTTTCTGTAAATTTAATCCCACCGGTCTTTCATTTATAAAGCTCTAAAAACCTTACTGACTGATGTTTTAGTGCACTTCCTGCAAATATGGAAAAAAATATGTGCAGTTTCACATGATTAGTGCAAATTGTCACATGACCAGATCAGTTTATTTCCTATTTGCACCTTGAGAATATGATAACTGCATCAAAGCTCCAAAACGAAAGGCTAAGTATGTTAACAAAGATATGACAAAGATTTTTGGTACACATTATCTTTAAGGTGTCTAGTATTAATATATGAATTCACATATGTTCAGTTTTGTTGAGTGTGGTCATAGAGTGAGTAAACATGTTGATGGTCACAATAGTGACCGGTGGTGATAACAGTGAACTTAGCAAGGGCGTAGTTTTGGTTTGAACATTGGGGGGGGGTTGAAGTGGACCCCTGGTCATGCTCCCTCTTAAGGTTTATTTATTTGTTTGTTTGCTTAAATGTTTATTTTTGTAAAATAGTCTTTTGTGCTATCCACCACACATGCAAAGTTGGTTGATTGCGTAACTGCAATAAAGTAATAGGCTAGTTAACTATTACTTGTTTACATAGGATATATCATGTATTATATATTATTTAGACACTTGCTATAGTTTGACAGAATGTTCTAATTCAACACGCTATGGGAAGTCAATCTAACTTAACATTTTCTTATATTGATATTGTTTATTTCTTACTCCTTATCAGTTCACCAGGCTCTTAATGATTTAATCTATGCCATCATTGGAATATCTGAAGGTTTTTCCATCACTCATCATTAGAACCCATTGGCTCTCGATTCTGACTTGTACATGCTCTTATGAAAAAGTACCATAGTTCTTAACTGTAGCATTTGTTATAATAAGGCTAGCCTATTAATCATTACCAGGCCAACAATGACCTTTTTTATTCATCTATACTGCATTTGTTATGAGAAACAACAGCCTTTAGAAACAATAGCTACAAACATGCCACAGTTGTAATATAAATCTTTAGGGAAAAAATTAGACAAGTTAGACAAAGTTTACCACAATAAATAAGCCTACATTAAAACGTGATAAATTATAGTAAAGGTGGTCATGGGTAATTTAAAAATATTTTAATATTATGTTAGTGCTGGTGCAAGATTATGTTTTCTCCTTTGTGTCTCGTTTGTGCCTTTTTTTTAGATAATGTTCGACTTTCTCCATAGCATTTTAAAGTGGCAGTTTCTCAATAGAATTCAAATAGAGCGCATATTTTACTGTAAGCTTCGCGATAGGAATGGCTCGCGCAAATCTTCTCACACTTCTCGAGCGACTGAACGCGCACAGAGTATAGGGTGATTCGCGCGCCGCTAGTGCACAATTGAAAGAACTGCTCTTCAGTCATGTTGTGCTGATAAGCGCGCCGTTCAAAGCGCCGAAAGCGCGACTCAAATAATTAATAAATAGCCTGATTCTAGGTTTTCATTAACCGTGGTATAAATATTGGGGGAGGGGGGTGGGGGGTTGTACTTGCTAGTTTTGGATATTGGGGGGGGTTTATGCCCCTGGAACTTTGCTATACAATATAAATCCAATTGCAGTTGTTAGTGAAAATTACACTAAAATGTTGCAATGACAAAATATTGCACTAAATTAAAAATTCAAATGTTCCAAAAAATTTTACAATATTGATGTTGTAATACTGGTAGCACTAAAGTAAATATTTGATGTTATATTTTACAAAAAGTAACAATTTTGAAATGCGTTGATGGTTGTATTTTTTTTTGTCTTTTATGTCAGTATTCCTATCAATGTTATATAATTTTTTATGCATAATAGTAACCCTAGAATGTGATCAAACAGTTTAAAATAGCTGGGCTAAGATATATAACAATTTTTATGACTGCAGAAATATGTTAATTCAGTACACATTATCCCATCAGTCACAATTGTGACCGATCATAAAACACAATTTTTCACACACTTTTCCAAAAAAATTCAAAAAAAGAATTATTGATTATTTAAAATGGTTACTAATGACACGTCATTTGGATATTTTCATGTCTGGGAAAAATTTGGGATTAAATGGGTTAAGAACTAATACTTACTGTATGTAAATCATGGCAGAATTATTGAGTATTTTGTTATTTTTATCATTATTTATTATTTTAATATGGAGTAAATCTAATGCTAATTAAACACTAAACTTTGAGCATGCAAAATTTCTTTGGATACTGCATCGATCACAATATTCAACATCTTTTTTAAATGCATGAACTCAACAAATATAACAAATAACAATAACTCTGAGAACAATCTCAGAGTTCACCAAACTTGATCTTTGGAACACAGCGAAATGTGAAACTTCTTCAAATGAATGGACGTCAATGGAAGAAAAAGTCCAGAGTGACCAGAATGACTCTAAATGAGATGTTTTGACTTTCAAATCACTTCAACTGTATGTATTTCAAAAGGAAAGTTTAAAGGTTTGGCAAAAGTAAGATCTCTTTTTACAATGCTGTAATTGGTCTTATGTAGCACTGAATCACTTGTGATCAAAAGAAATGTAGGACAAGAGAAAGGTATTTGCTTTGGTCTTGCTGAACAGTCTAGTCTTGAATTCTTTGGATAATCAGACAGCAGAATATATATGTGCCTCCTCTTCTGCTTAGTTTTAATTAGCAGAGCCAGACAGGAGAGAGAAGGCCAGCAGAACAGCTTCCATTAGAGAGAAAAGAAGAGGAGAGATACAAAGAAAAAGGAAGGGATGGAGGAAAGGAAGAGAAAAGAGAGAGAACTGCCGCTGTGCTTCCCCTGGTCAATTAGTGTTGCCAGAATAAGAGAGAGAGAGAGACTGGGAAGTGAGTGCTGGTGAGGGAGAGGCGGCGTATCGGCCCCATAACTATCTCCTGCATTTTAATTAGCTGAGTGAACAGTCCTCCACGGGATACTCCACATACCGACCCATCACCATGACAGCCACAGAACAGCGTTCCGGGTAGCCAGACACGGCAGGAATATTTAGCGAACAAATTCAGTGCCAGGCTGAGTGTTTGACTCCATCTCAAGGCTGTGTTTTCCCTCCAGTTAATGACCTATAGGACTAAAATGAGACCCAGACTGTTTGAGAAGCTTCCAAAACCATCATTGCGCTGTGCCAATGTGGAAGTCGTTTAGTAACTAAATAGAAGACTCTTTTCTCTAATGGCATTGTAAGTTTGTATACATGTTTATCATTTCAGAATGGTTAACACTTTTTAGTAGAATGAAACTATGTAATAAAAACTTTTTTTTTATATAAATGAATTAGGAATTTTTACTGAATTAATGGATTTATAATTGTTTATGATTATTATATTCATATTTATTGTAATCTTTCAGCCTGGCACACACTACCATACAAAACTTTGGCTGTTTTTGACAGTTCTAAATTGAGAAAAAGTATATTTTCCTCACCAAGGATGCATTTATTTAATCAAAAATTAATAATAAATAATATTTTATTTGAATTTAAAATAACTGTTTTCTATTTTAATATATTTAAAAATGTCATTTATTGCTTTATCAACATCATAACTCCAGTCTTCAGTGTCACATGACCCTTCAGAAATCATTATATTATGCTGATTTGCTGCTCAAGAAAATTTCTCATTATTATCAATGTTGAAAACAGTTGTGCTGCTTAATATTTTTGTGGAAACTGTGATACATTTTCCTCAGGATTTATTTAAAGAATAGAAAGTTTGAGAGAACAGAATTTTGAAAGAGAAATATTTTGTAACATTGTAACAGTGACTTTGGATCAGTTTAATGCACCATTGCTGAATAAAACTATTAATTTAATATGCATAAGGTGTAGCAACTATCATGCCAATTTACTAGTCACTAAAACTAATCTATTAACTAACTAATCTAAAACTCTCTCTCTATACATCTCTATGTATATCTCGTTCACACTAAGTGCACCGCAAATAGTGACAGGTGCTATTCACACAAAGTCCTGTATACATAGAAGTTAAATATGTGACCAATGGTGAGTGGAGTCAGTGTAAACAGCCTTTTGCTCTCAGTATATACAGACAAATATTACATTAAAAAGTGCAGTATTCATTGATAAGACTGTCTGTGTATTTTGGAACTGACACTTGGCCACATGACTTGTTAATCAGCCAAATCTGGTTACCAGCCAATGCAACCACAAAATGACTAGTTGGATAGGAGTCTACCACTAGTACGTTCATTAGCTTTTCTCTCCGTTAAGAAAATGTTCCATTTTCTTAACCTATTTACAAAAACAGTCCCAGTGGATCAGTGAAGCCAATTCCCTTTTGTTCTCTTCTTTTCTTCTCGTAGCAGGTGTGTCAGGTGCTACCTGTCAGACAGCGTCCCACTGTTCTGTCCTGTCTTTCCCATTTCCGTGCTTTACAGCTTCCACATTAATCACTGCTCTGTCTCTTCTCTCACCCGTCGTCATTTGTTCATGTTCCTATCTCCTCCTTTGCCACAAATCACTGCTAATTGGGTTCTCCTGGTTTGTGCTCTTAGAGCAGAGCAGTGTATCTCCTCTCTGCAGAGACCTTCGTTTGAAGACTTCAAGCTGGAAATGGGTGCTGACGGTAAAGGTGTAAATACAGTTTTAAGTTTTTACTGAGGTCTGCACAGATAATTCAAGCAGCTCACCCAAAATTAAAATTATTAATTAATCTCCGCGCATTGTTCCAAAACCACACTCTTAACTCTTTCCTCGCCATTGACGAAATTTTACATAATTTATGACAACACTTTCCTGCATTTGGCGGAATTTTTGGTCATTTATGAGACAATGCTTTCCAAGCCATTGACTAAATTTTCTTTCATTTATGAGACAATGCTTTCCCGCCACTGATGGAATTTTCGGTCATTTATGAGACAACTCTTTCCAAGCCATTGACAAAATTTTCTGTCATTTATGAGACAATGCTTCCCCGCCTCTAACAGAATTTTTCTGTTATTTATGAGACAACACTTCCCCGCCATTGACAGGATTTTCCGTCAGTTATGAGAAAACTCTTCCCTGCCATTGACAAAATTTTCGGTCATTTATGAGATGCTTCCCCACCAATGATGGAATCTTCCATCATTTATGAGACAACTCTTCCCTGCCATTGATGATTTTTTTTTGTAATTTATGAGACAATGCTTCTCCGCTAGTGACAGAATTTTCTGTCATTTATGAGACAACGCTTCCCTGTCATGGAAGGAATTTTATGGTATTCAGTGTTTTCAATGTTATATAGTAGGAGCCGCTATTAAACATCTTCTGGAAGACTATTGAATCCCTAGGTCAAGACATGGCAAAGAAGAAGAAACAAGCCACTGCGTACGTAAGCAGATGCATATGTAAAATAACACAATTATCAAGCATTAAACAGCATGTAAATCAAAAAGTTTCCAAATGAAATGTCGACCCAGAGAGTGGTTTAGGACTGTTAAGCTTTAGGGGTGTTGAGGGAAGCACTCTACTCCATCTATGTTTTGATCATCATTCTGAATCCGATCCATCCGTAGTCTTTGACAGAAAGGTGGTTTTCTCAGATTTTTGTTCAAAATGTTCCTTTTTATACTTACCCACATTCAGGTGTTAATAAAAAAAAGAATGCATGAAGCTAGAATAAAACTTGTTTGTTTGTTTAAAATCAGAGGTTCTGTTCTTTCTTTTGATATATTGCATGTTCAGATATTCACACAACAAAATATTCTGGAGGCCATGAACATTTTGTGAAAATTATCAAAAATGCTGATGGGCTGACAACTTGAAAAAAAAAAAAAAAAAACGCTGGCAAGGCAAGAGTTAAAAACAAATGGTTCCTTATTGGCATCTATGGTTCCATGAAAAATCATTAACATGCACAAAACCTTACCATTTAACAAACGGGTCTATATAATGTAGTGATTTTTTTTAGACTTGAATCCAGATGAATCATAGATCCGACCCCACAGAATTATTTGTTCTTAAATGGACTGCATTTTTGCAATTGCAATCATTCTTTTTTTTTTTTTTAATAGAGCATTTCTTTGATTTATGACAATCTGGTTTAAATTATTTACATTTGCAGCTTATGAAATGCATTATAAAATAGCACTAATGTAATTTATGTCTAAGCCCCAAGTTTAATTAAGTCACTTATAATTAAAAAAGAGGATTCTGACAATTTCAAGGATCTAAATCTTAATCATTTGTGGACACACACCACAAACCCCTCTGACATGATATCTAAGCTCATATTTTTGACAAAGGAATCACAGCGGTTTACTTTCATTGCCTTTCACAAGTCAGTATCAAACAATGGCTCTGACCCACTGCCCAGGTAACCCTCAGGGACCGGAGCAGAACGCAGCGGGGTTCTGGAGTGGTTCTGGAGGTTAGAGGCTATTCATATTCAATACGGCCTGAGCCTCTGTTCTACAGAACCCCCCTGGATCAGACTCACCAGCTCCAGATGGCAGGGATTCTATTACTAAGGACCCCACTGTGAGGGTCCAACCCTCCAGCATCTTTAGAAAGAGATTAACCAATATCAACATACGCCAGGGTAGGCATTCCTTCAGAGATACACAAAACACTAATGGGCTCAAAATGTTAAATTGTGAACATTTTTAAATAGCTTGTCAAAATGTATTATACGAGAGGTTGTGCTAGTCATAGCTAAAGGGCGTTGCTAGACGCATAGCGACTTTAGCCCTTTGCTACTATTAAAAACATTTTTTTATTAACATGCTAATTCTTTAAACAAATTAATTCCATTTTGTGTTCAGAAAATTCAATTTTAAATTCAATCTGCCTAGAATAAAAGCATCTGTCAATTGATAAATGTAAATATTACACTGCTTTTCCACCTCAAAAATCTGTTTAAAATCACAATATAACTCAAGCAGAGACAAATCCTTTCTTCTGTATCGTGACGTACATCCGAGTGAAAAGATTATCGGGAAAATAAGTGCAGTAGGGCAGGGTCTTGGTTCTATGCACTGGTTGTTAATGTCAGTGCAAGCCTGCAGTTGATTATAAGAAAGATTTTAAGTGGACTAAATGATTAGAATGATGAAATCTGCCCTGCGTCCCAGTGTGTATACTATCCACCCTATCTGCCCTAAATAGTATTGAAAATGACTAATATCACATAGAATTTAGGATGGATAGTTACGCATATTGGGACGCAGGCCTGGTGTTGTAACAAATCGGGTCCTTCATCAAAATCAGGTCTCCATTAGGACCCCAGATGATCCCATTGGCTCAAAGAAGTTTTATAGGTACTCTCTTTAGTGCCAGATTTCACCAGAAAATCCAGTTATTAATTTTTTATAAAAAATTATGAGGTCTAAATAAATATATAAATAAACAAACAAACGTGGATGAACTTTAAAATAGACAGACCTTAATTTTTTTAAAACTATACTGTATATAAAACTTTAAGACAACAAACACACCCACACACATCTATATATTGATATATTTAGACTATACACACACACTCACACACATAAATATTTAGTTTTAAAACTATATATACAGTCTTAAATAGCAAGATACAGTCAGTTTTAATATATATATATATATTAAAATTATTATATATTTTACTTATTTCTATATTTAAATAATATTTAAATATATATAACAACATTACTTTATGTGTGATCTTCAGGGACTTATACAGTAGCTTTGTGAACAGGTGTTTCATATGATACATGTTTCTATATCATCTATGTTAGAACAGATGGAACACTGTATCAACCAATGAACATCCAGTACCAGAACTGATTAGTTTTATATTTAGGCTAATAATCGGTCTTCAGTATCACAAGTGTTGCTTCATTACAATGACAAAATGACAATACCTCTAAGTCTCCGCAAAACATTACAAATAATATATCCCAGTCACCAGAGATGATATTTATCTTCCTTTAACATGTCTAAAACTGTTATACCATAAACATGTGTTTTGAATCCTCTGCCACAACATCAAGCTCCCCGACCGGAGAACTGCTTTGTTTCCGTCAAGCTCGACTTCATTTTCTCCCAGCGTTTCTAAGTCAGTCAGTAATTGAGTGCATTGCAGTGCACAAATATAAGCCCTTTCTTCATTTACAGACTCTGCTGCTTATTCCCCCTCTCCCCGTCCTCAGCAGCATCTGAGGGTGATAAATTATTTACACAGGGTATGGATCTACAAGCACTCAATCCACTGCAGTCACTCAGCCATATTGCCCCGGGGAGAAGAGTGTGGCCAGGCATTTTACGAAAGAGCAAGCAAGCGTGGCGATAATGCACCGGCCCGATAAAGGTCAGCAGCCCCCTCTGGGTCTCCTGTGATATTTTCATTATTGAAGGGAAGAGGCTGCTGTACGCCAGCACTCGCTGCACCGACCGCACTAAGACTGAGGGATGGATAGAACTGTGAAATGAGAGAACAAGAGAAAGAACGGTTAAGTATGGAAAGTGACTCAATATTATCTATTAAAGCTTAAACTAAGAAAAAGAAAATAGTCCATTAGAATGCCCAAACATTCAACCAAGCAACAAGATGAACTCCAACAATATTATGCTAAAACAGAGTTCATTTTCAGTACTATCATTAACTGAATGCAGACAATTAGAATTAAGTATTCTAAAAATTGCCAAGTAACCTTCAATAAAAAAGGTGATATTTTAATCCATTGTTATTCAAAATGCTTATTCAATAATTTATATGCAATTACAATTACAGTGTAGCCACATGTAAATAAAAATAGTATTAATAATTTCAATTTTAATCATTATGAAATTACAAAATAAAGATTGTAATTAAAAAAGAAAGGAAATTAAGTCTTAATGGGTCAAAAAATTAAGCTAATTGCATTTAATAATTCAATTAACTTGCAATTAACTGTCCAAAACGTTAAACTATTAAATATAAAAATATTTTAAAGTGCACTTCTTTTTCACAAGAAAATGGTTCACCCAAAACATGAAAGTTGTTTATTCATCCTCATGTTGTTTTAAACCCATAGTTTATTATTTTTTGCATAACACAAGAGGAGAACTTTCAAATAATTTTTATGCAGCTCTTTTCCATACAAACAAATCCATAACTAAAGCAGTCCATGCAACTTGTGTGCTAAAAAAAATCTTAAGGTTACACAATGTCACTTTTTACAGTGAAGACTCTCTCAAATAGATCAGCTGAACAAATGTGAGATCCAGGAACGGTTTTACAAAATCATTTAATGTACACATATGACCCAAGTGCTGATGTAATACAAATATTTAATTGCATTTTGTCATAAAAAAGGCTTTAAGTTCATTTTCTATGGCCTGGCCCCGATGCTGTCACAGCTAAATGATGGATGTTTCGATTGTAATTTGCTTTCTGTGCTGTCAGCAGTGATTGTGCTGCTAATGTAAGAGAAGCTGAGCCCAAGAAACAGATTTTTGCTTCTTAATATCAACGCTTACCTCACAGAACCTCAAAAGGGGTTGTGTTTCCTGAGAGGATCTCTCAAGTCTATTTTAGTGACACAAGGGCTCTCTTAAGGAAGGGTGAGAGTGTGTACCAGTGTGTTATCAACCAACAGTCTGGACAGAATAGCACTGTTTCACAGTGCTTTCTCTATTATAAAACATTATATGGAGCAGTGCATTATTTATTGAATTATTTATCTACAATAAATGTCTTGCATTATATTAAATTACAACATTATTACTAAACAGACTATATTTAAGTATATTTATAAATACCTTAAATTTAATCCATTATATTTTCATGTCTTAGATTTCAAAATATGAGTTATTTTAAATGAGCAACACAAGTCTGCAACTACATAAAGCAAACAACAGAGCACTGTATTATTTAGTGGTGTTTTCTGATGCAGGTTTAGTAGTTCGATGATCTGCTGGGAAGTGCAATGCTGAAATGTGTGCAGAATGTCAGTCAACTCAAAATACAAACCAGCAGAGACCCCGGCCTTCATTGCTAATTCAACAGATAACATTCTTTTAATGGAATTTTTCATTCTTTTGAAATTACTTCCTTGCCCAAGTGTGATCACCATCCCATAACTATTAAACATTAAATGGAATTATCACTCTGCAGCCACTAAATGACTAATGTTCAATTCGTTTGTAGCCGCATTACATAAATGCAGAAGTCTGATGTGGAATTAGATTAACTCCCCAGCTTTCTGCCATTTTTAAAGTACAATCACTAAGTTACACACGCTCTGTGGATATGAAAATGCGGTGGGCTATTAGGACTTGACTTGTGCCTGAAGCGAACACGGCACTCTTGCTTCCCTCCTGAGATGTACACAATGGAGCACAATGCAGGTGGAATTGAAGTTGCACGAGGTCACCACCGCTCCTGTGAGAGGCATATCAATAGTGCTGCTATAGTCAGAGAGCTGATGAAGTGCAGAACAGCCTGTCAAATCAAAATGTTCCTTGATTGGAAAATTAAAAATGCTTGCATCATTCAGACCTGGACTACCTCAACTACTGTCAATGTAACATAATAATATTATCAAGTGGATGTAAAACAGAACAAACAATTGTCCTTGAGTGTGTGTGTTTAGCACTTGCAATGAAAAATATATTTAAATATATATCTGCATGTTTACGTGTGACAAGTCTTTATCATTATAAAAAGGTTTTAAAAAACCTAAGCAATTGTTCAAACCCCAATGATAAAAATATGTTGAAATACATTTGTATAAAAATGTTTCTTCTTGTTTTAATAAAAAAACAGAAACAAAATGGAATTAATCTCAGCTGTAATAGGCCAATCACATACTAGAAAACTTGCATAAGCAATGCAGAGTATTAATGTTGTTGGGTATTATTCTTCTCCTATCAATGCAAATCTTTTAGTCTAGTTTTCATTTCATTTCGCTGCTAGTTATTTATGTGAAACAAAACATTAGTGGTACCACTGCATTGTCATAGTTCACATTTTGTGTTATTGAAATTTGGTATGTGGCCCATTATTTTGTTATGCACTTCTTAATTTGACAGTTGCTCTTAAGCTGAAGTCATGCATGCTTTGATTTGAGCTACTTAATTGGGATTGTTGCAATTTACGCATAATGCAGTAAAAACAATACCACTAGGTCTAGTTTCCTCTAAAATAAAGTTTGATCATCCATCTTGCATAACTAGCCTATTTATGCAAAACTAAAAAGCGGCTATTGATATCTAAATAGGCCATATGCCTGAATTAACCTGGCTTGCTTGCATTCAATCAAAATAAACATGAACATAAATACTAATGGGGGAATTGTTTTATTAAAAATAGTTTAAGTTTTAACAAATCCTTAATTAAATACAATATAAATAGTTCAAACAGTAGAGCATGATGCTAGCAACACAAAGATCATGTATTTGATTCCCAAAGAATGCATGAACAAATAAAATGTATACCTCAAATGCAATGTAAGTCGCTTTGGATAAAAGCATCTGCCAAATGCAGAAATACTAACATTTTAATAAAATCTATAAATTTGATTAATGAACAGCAAATCTGAAAAGACCAGACCTGTCTACTGTAAACATTGTAAAAGCAGAGACATTTATAAATGAAATGATTTCCATTCATTTAAATATGGAATTAATTTAAATTTATGTGAACTTAATTTTTTTTCCATAATATTTTCTCACTGTAAATTTGATCTTTTAAATTTAAATGGTTCATTACTTTAGTTAAGTTTCAGCTGCATATTGTATCTGTATAAAGTTTAGTTATTAATTAGTTTTAGTTACAAATTAGTTCATAAATATTGAATTTTAAACTCAATCTGCAATCTCAAACGAAGTGTGGTAAATCATTGGGTTTAACTGTGAAAATGATATAATTTATACTTATGTTTATTAAGTGATGTAAGTTCTTATTACACAACATAGCTCATAATTATAATTACAGTGTTATTAACTATTAGTTACAATTAATATAATCTTATTACTAATATTACCTTAACTTGTAATTTATCATTTCATCAAAATGAATTCTCTGTCAGATTTTAATATGCAGCTCTGGCAATGTTTTTGCCACTGAATTTTAAGCAGCTTAAACTAAAGCAATAAGGAAGTCCATGTCAAGCAAGCAGCACGTTCTGTTAGCCTGGTGGTCTTTTCTGAAAGTGACCACCATCTCGGCTCGCTGTATTGTCGTGATCGACAGCTCCAGGTTACCGTACTCTGTCAGTCAACATGTAAAATGTCTGCGCCGCTGTCACTCAAAACAAGAGCTCTGGACGCACTCACAAAAGACGGGGAGGCAGGATGAAGGACACGGCTGATACAGCGGGCAAATCAGAAGGGCTACAAGACCTATCTGTTGTCATCCGCTGTCCCCTGACTTTGCCATCGAGAGAAAGAGAGCTCCCTGACCTTGTCCTCCGAGAGAAAATGGCATGAAGCAATCTTCCACAAAGCCCTCTCGAGAGATACAGGTTGCCTCTAATAAACGGGGAAATAAAGCAAAGCCCGTGGCAATTTGGAGTCTTCAAGCAAAGCATGATGGGTCAGTCCTGTCGATGTTTTTCGCTGTAATTTTCTTTCCCTCGCCATGCTCGCCTTTCACAACAAGCTCATTAAAACCGTGCATCAGCTGACATTTTACCCCTCTCGCGCTCGCTCTAGTTGCGGATCATTAGTTAGCATCGTGCGGCTCTGAGGAGGTGCAGTCTTTGAGATGTGTGTGTGTGTGTGTGTGTGTGTGGTTTGATGAACGTGTCACCCCCTCACCCCCAAAGATGTCTCATTAAGAGTTCAGTAGAAGCACCTCTCTGTCCCCCCAATCCGTTGTTCCCTCCCTCCGTGCTCATTCCCTCTCTTTTCGTCTGCTAATTAGCTGGCATTTTCGCCTCTTCTGTGCGTCCCCAGTTACATCTGAGAAGGAGACGGATATGATTTTTCTTTAACCCAAAGGCCAACTTAATCAGCTGAATTAATGACTTTATTACCCATACTGCCCTGGGCAATGCAGCATGTTTCTCCTGTACCACACGTTCTCTTTTATTTTGTCACATCATTTTTTTTTCTGCACACCCATACACATCACATAATATTTAAGCATTTAAAACAAAAATACACACAGATGAAAGATGGACATGAAAAATTGGTACAAAAACCATGGGTGCTGTGGAAGATACCTTGGCACAGAGATTTTTTTTTATAATTTTATAAAAAAGTGTCTCTTATATATATATATATATATATATATATATAAAGAGAGAGAGAGAGAGAGAGAGAGAGAGAGAGAGTCTTATTTGTTAAAACAGCGTATACAAAAATACAGTAAAAACAGTAATACTGTGAAATATGAAATTTAAGATAACTGGTTTCTAGTTTTTTTAAGCCTGTGATGCAAAGCTGAATTGTCATCAGCCTTTACTCCAGTCTTCAGTGTCATTTCCTTCAAAAATCATATATGCTGATGTGGTGCTCAATTTTTGTCTTATTATCACAGTTGAAACAGTTTATATGAATATATATTATTTTTTTTTTTTTTTTGCCAGGATTGTTTGATGAACAGAAACTATAGCCTACAAAATAACAATTTATTTGATTTTTTTTTTTGCAACAATGTAACAATATTTACTGTCACTTTTGTTGATTAAAAGTATTAATTTCGTTAAAAAGTCTCACTGATCCCAAACTGTAGTGTATATTGTATTTATTTATTGTATTTAACCTTTTTAAGCTATCTAAAATTCTTACATTATCATAAACATAGTAAACATCTTTAATGTTTATTTTCAAAAAGTATTTGTGCACAGTCTGTAATATAGCTAAAATTGTTATAGACATAAAAAACATGAATAATACCCTTGATGGCTTAATAACTGTACATTTCCATTGTCTGGTATCAGAAAACATTAATAAGACAGAGGGTGCGGGGGCTTAATTGTTTACACCATTTTTGTGGAACAGGTGTTCACAGAAATTCAATTTATTTGAGCATTTAATATCTTTAAATATTGTTTTCACATGTCTGTTCTATAATTGCCTTTGTTCCATTAATGAGAAGAAAAAAAGTGTTACAGGTATTTGTTTCATTACAAAAGTGGCAGGTCTTCCTTGCATTAGATAATTGAAGCCATTTTACCTTTTATGCTTTTTCACTCTGAAGTATCTCATTTGCAATTTACAGTGTATGTAATTGGATAAATGCATGCGGTGTAATTACAAACTGGCACAATTTTTTACTCTGTTGTAAATATTCATGTTTCATCATGATATTTTTGTTCATATTTGTAAATGATCTGTGGATGAGCTCAAGTAATTAATGAAAATATCAATGAAATGTTTGTAATATAATATTCAAGATATCAGTTTGACTTGCACTTTCATTAGTATTTTCAATTAAAGAATCAAGCTGAGACATTTAAGTAAATAGTTATATTAAAACTAAGAATAAGGAAACTTGAATATTAGATGTTAAAAGAAAAAAAACATGCCTGTCATATAACAATAAGAGTCTGGTGGACACAGTCTGAAAAAAAAAAAGGATTTCCAAAACAACACCTTATCAAATCAAACTCCTCTTCTAATCAACAGCCACTTTTGTCAGTGTTAGCGGAGTGTGTTTGTCACTGGTCTGGTGAGATGATGTTTCTGTCCCTACAGACCCATTAGAAGATTGCACCTGCAGTTCAAGACATTTCATATGCAGTGAAGACAATACTTGTTTGGCTGCATCAAACACTTCCTCTCCCAGACAGGAAATGTGATTAGAAGTGAAGGTGGGATTCAGTCAAAAAGGAAATGTTCATTAACCTAAATCCCCCTTTCCACAACTTCAACCCCCAATGCCATACACACTCCTTGTCCTCGACACGTTCAGTAGCTGAACGCACAATTGTTAACGAGAGATTGGAAAGACGGATATAATTGGATGTCACCGTTTCCACACAGTTCACAAGTTATTTGTAATGTGCAAGTGGATTAAACAGCAAAAAGAAAATGAAACAAAAGATAAGCAAAGCCATTCAGTGCATTTTGAGGCCCTAAGACTAGCTCGTGTGCTGGAATGCACCATGTCTTGTTCATACTAAGAATCTTATTGAGTCACACTGCAACCTTATGAAATGGAGCCTTGTGCAAGCAAACAGGAAAATAATTGTATGATCTTATGACGGTATGTAGACTTTCAATTCAGCGATACATGATACCTCAAGTGGAAATGTGATCATGCAATAACTCAAAATATTAAAAGGTTTAAAATATCAATTAAATACTCCTTAAACCATCATCTTTAGGTTTACAGTTGAAGCTCTAGTGTTGTTTGTATTTTGTCTCCCCTTGGTGGACAGAAGGAAAATTATATGTAACGTTGCAAGTTGGAGGATTAGAACAATCATAATAATCAATCTATTTTTGAAGAACTTTAACTCATTGAAAATGATTTAAAAATTGTGAGAACGTATACATTAATTGATAAGATCACACTGCAGTCTTCAGCAATACTATAGCACAACATTTCATTTCTTGGAGTGCAAATGTGCGTTCTGACTAAATATTAAGTTATTATTAATGTAACTGATATAAATTGATATAATTAAAGTGTAAACTGTGTAACAGCCTGTTAATTAGTCTTATCTGTCCATCGTTTTACTTACTACACTTAAACATTTCAAACAACACTTGAATAAGTAATAAGTTCATATGTAGCAACTTACATTTAGATTGCTGTTTACTTTGTCTGCTGTTGTTCCGACAAGGAAAACATTTCCAAAGAAAGTCAAGCAGAATTATCCATCTCACTGCGGGGCCACAAAATAATGGCATTTACTTCCTGAATGAATCAGTGTTCAGTGAAGGAATCTAATGAGTGAATCATTCAATAACTCACTCAAAAGTGATCTACCTGTCGCCACCTACTGGCGGTGCAACCTTGTAACCTACAGCAAGAGCCACTGTAAATCTCGAGCACTACCATACGCTCGCTGTTTGATGTTGCAAACTGGTAACATTATTTTAATTTATTATCGTAATCATAAACACAGTGTGTAACAAACTGTTGTAGTGTTTATTGAATTGTCTAATGAATCTGAAATCTTGCACATTCACAAAAGAAAAAAAGCCTACTTCCACATTGCAAAGTAGTTATTCTGTGGAACACAAAGAAGGTGGATAATGTTCATATGCAATGTGTTACATCAAGCAGCTGATATCTAACTTGTTGCATGTCCATATCCACTTAGCACATTGTGCTATTTTTATTTGCGAAAATGTAGGCCTATTTCATTTTCTTTTTACATTTTTCTTTTTACAAGCTTCAATTTATCTTGATCAGCATAAATTCATTCTAATAACTAGCACAATAATGACTCATCAGACCACATTTCAAGATTTAAACAAAATAGCTTCTGTTTGTAAAAGCATATTTGTTTCAGTGTAAAGCACAAATTTGCTTCCATTCTAAGTGGAACTGTGTGGCAGCCATGGCAACTAGTACCTGTTAATTAGAAGCTTACGGAGGAGACAATGATGCAACCTTGGAGAGAAAAATAATGAATTGATAATGTGCACTTGTGGTCTAGTGCGGGATCTCTGAATACTTGGCCAGATTTGCTAATGACTCTTAATACCACAAAAGGAACACGATCACAAAGGTCATCTTAAAGAGAATGCAAGCTCATCTCTGCTCTGGTTTCAATAAATGTGCTGTAGCATGAGGACGGATCAGGATATATTGGCTCATCTTATCTATAGGATCAAGTCTACAATTGTGCAATTTTTTATTTTTTTTGTAAGAGTATGTTGCCATCTCCTGGCCAAAAGCTGCATAGACATTTGTTGTATTCACTTGTTAGTATTTTTATTCTCTAAAAAGGCTTGTCAGTTTAATTTACTACTGTTCATTAAATTGCCTGTTTACATTTACAAATATATATATAAAAAAAAACTCATTAGGAAAAAAATATATAAAAAATTTAAATACAGTACATTGGTGTGTGTCACTAATAAGGTGAAAATACTTTGGTTTTATTTTATACATATTTTTGTCTGATAAAACCCAGTGCTAAGAAGCTTAAGCTCAACTAGTATTTTTGAACAAACTTCTGATGCAATATTAAAAATGTGCTGCTTAATATTTTTGTAAAAGGCATGATACACTACCATTCAAAAGTCTGGGGTAAGTAAGATTTAAAAATCAAAAAAAAAAGAAAAGAAAAAAGAAAGAAAGAAATTAATACTTTCATTACAAGGACATATTAAATTGATTAAAAAATTACAGTAAAGATATTTATGATGTTACAAAAGATTTCTGTTTCAAATAAATTATATTATTTTGAACTTTCTGGCCATGTAAGAAAGAAAGAAAGAAAGAAAGAGAGAGAAAGAGAAAGAGAAAGAGAGAAAGAGAGAGAAAGAGAAAGAGAGAAAGAGAAAGAAGAAAGAAAGAAAGAAAGAAAGAAAGAAAGAAAGAAAAAAGAAAGAAAGAAAGAAAGAAAGAAAGAGAATGAATGAATGAATGAAACTGACAAATTGGTAAGTTAAATGGCACAAGAGAATGGAAACCATGCCAAGGACAAATAAAGGCATTATAAAAGTGATTTATTTAGAAAAATATATCCATAAATACCATTTTAACAGCCTCCAACTGACACACACACACACACACACACACACACACACATACTGTACATGTAAAACAATTGTAATTGTACTGCACATACAGTATATGTGCAGCATCGATTTAAATGGCATACAAGTAGTGCCAAAACTCATAATAATACTCCAAACCCAG
The DNA here is from genome assembly GCA_027422415.1 of Schizothorax lantsangensis. NCBI lineage: Eukaryota > Metazoa > Chordata > Actinopteri > Cypriniformes > Cyprinidae > Schizothorax > Schizothorax lantsangensis. Next base: position 12,939,150 of record CM049850.1, on the reverse strand, counting down.
CAGATTAGTTTAAGGAGCTGTAAAGAAGATTTGTGAATTCTATAAACCTGAGGTGAATGGTCATACTGCTTTCTGTCACAGCACTGATCTGTACTTGCAAGCAAACATGATCCACACAGCACAAGCCGACTCTGGATAGGCAAACACACGAACCCTCACTGCCAGTCGCACATGATCCCCTCGGCAGCAAACAATCTCTTCACAGAACGGTGACCTCAGTGATACAAAAGAAAACAAGTTGGTAGATGTTAGTCGTTTGTCTTTTTTAAAGCTGCAGTATGACTTTTGGCCACTAACAGCACTGAACAAAATTGCTAATTTTTTGCTACTTTAAACGGTTTCTATTTTAAGTGACATATCAATAAAAAGGCATTTTGTTTTTACTGTGCAGGTACCTGAGGCAGGTAGCGAATGCCCTGCGTGCATTACAGTGCAAGAAATGAATAGGAAAGCCTTTAAAAGTGTGTCCATCAGGTACCGCTCTTCTCACAGCATCCTGAAACTCCTCGTTTCCACACGACACACCTGTACAGCGCTCTAGTTCATACGCCGACAGCGCTGCTGACAGCAGGTATGACAGGTGATCATCCCAGACCGTTGCCAGACTGAGATCCTACAGACAAAAGCATGTTAAAAAGTATCCAAGTATAAGAGTTTATCATTCAAATATTTTCTTGCTGTGTTTTCAATGGCAAGTAAATAGTCTTGCATATCTGTGGTAAAATCAGATCTCACATTTTCAAAAATTAGACCAACATTCATGTTGCTTCAAACCCTAAGTCACTTTTTTTTTCTTTGAAATAATACAAAATATTGAATATTGAACTGGGTATTTTAAGTTTCAAAATGACAAAAAGCATAATATAAGTGGTTCATGATATTCCAAGTCTTCTGAAGTAATACAATACTTTTTTTCTCGGAGGGAGACTACTAGAAAATAACTTATGTTGAAATTGACTACAAGAGTTGTACGGACTGCACAAATGGTGCAGCAACACCATTTATCACCATAGCTGCTAACTGAATTATGCTGATGTTCAAAACTTTGGGTCGGTAAAAAAAAAACTTTATTCAGCAAGGATGCATTAAATTGATCAAAGGTGACAGTAAAGCCTTACTTTACAATTTTTTTTTTAATAAATGCTGAATCCATTTAATAAAAGCATCAAGGAGTCTGAATAAAAAAATGCATCAAAGTTTTCACAAAAATATTAAGCAGCACAATTGTTTTCAACATTGATAATAAAAAAAAAGTTTCTTAAGCACCAAATCAACATTTTAGAATGATTTCTGAAGGATGTGAGACGGAAGACTAATGGCTGTAAAAAAAATGTCAGCTTTGTCATCACAGGAATAAATTACATTTTAAAATGTTTTTAAATAGATAAGCATTATTTCACAATATTATAGTTTTTACTGTATTTTTGATCAAATAAATCCAGCCTTGGTGTGCATAAAAGACTTTTCAAAAATAATAATAAAAAAACTAACTAGCTTTAGAAGACATTGAATAAATCACTAGTTGTATGGCCCACTTTCATGATACTGTTCTGGTGCTTTTTTGTAATTTTGGACTGACACGCGAGTAAAGGATGGTTCATTTTTAGGGTAAATGTTCCCTTTAGCTGTATTCCGAAATGCACTTTACATATGTTACTTTTGGGTGGGAGGTTGCTTGTTACCTTTCTATGCTCTGCTAAAAGGTAGCGCATTTCCAGCTCAAGTTGGTTGCTGGCCTCATTAGGCACTACAGAAGGAGAGCAGAGAGGAGGAGTCAGGGGGAGAGAGGAGGTGGAGCCGGGTGCACATACAGATCTCAAGGCCTCCTCGCTCATGGCCTTCCAGCGGGAGCCATCTGTGAAGTCAAACACACACAGCTCCACAGCATCTGATGGCTGACAGTTCGCCAGGAACTTCTTGTGGTTGAAGACGCAGCCGAGCGTCCGGTAAGGGTGGGTGGGTTTTGGTTGGGGAACCATGGGGGGAGCATCTGGGTCTATTGGACGGTGGAGGTATCTAGTACAGAAAATAAAACAGGAAGGTTGGTCTTAAAGCAAGATATTAAACATTATTAACAACAACGAAATCAGTGTGGTGCCTGATTTGTGAATCAATGACTCTTATGGTACTTTAATGAATCAGTCAACAAGATTCATGAAACAGCCTCAAACTCATTAGTGGTTTAAATCAGACTCACTGACAGTGATTTACTGAATTTGTGATTGACTTTCTTAACTGTGATTTTTTGTCATTTTATGTCTGATTAATGTGTGTGTACTGTGTATATTTATTATGTATAAATACACACACATACAGTATATATTTTGAAAATATTTACATGTATATATTTATATTCATATAATTTATATTATATAAAAATATATTTAATATATAAACATTTTTTTTCTGAAATATATACATGCATGTGTGTGTATTTATATATACATAATAAATATACACAGTACACACACATATATTATGTAAACAAAAACTTGTATTTTTGGATGCAATTAATCGTTTGACAGCACTAAATTAAAGATACATATTCACAACCAGTTTTGCTATCGGTAATGAAAATTAAAACTAAAACTATAAAAAATTATTTTTGTTAATTAAAATAAATCTGAAATAAAATAGAATATAAATATTAGATGTAAAAAACTGAATTTAGAAATGTTGTGATGTCAACTGAACTAACTAACATAAGTACTAAAATTACTAAAACTGAAATAAAAATAAAAAGTCAAACCGAAAAAATAAATTTAAACAAGCACATACAGTAAGAAAATTACTAAAACTTAAACTAAAAATAAAATGAACTGAAAATATAAAAATAAAAGCTAATTCAAAATATTAATAAACACAAATTTAGTATATAAATACTAGTATATAAATTGTTTTGTTGCAAAAATAATCTAAAAACCTTCAAATATTTCACAAAGACTGTTTTGTAAATTGTTTAGCATAGTGCGATCCAATTGTAATGTTTAATCAATTGTAAGAGAAACTTTGTTTTAAAGTAGAACTGTAAGGTAGGTGACATTTTGTAATCATAATCAATACAATAATTTACCTTTTTTTTAACAGTCAGAAATATTGACAAAACCATTAAAGAAATGTTTTAAGTGGTTAACTAAAAAAAGCCATTTGGCTCATAAATGTATACATTAAGTCATTTTCTTTTAGTCTGGAGCCATTTTAGGGGTAGTTGAGAAAATAACTAAGAATAATTAGAATGTATGAATTTTTACCTGTGTGCAGTGAAACTTTCCCAAAAGGTGATGGAGCCGTCTGTACCGCAGGTCATGACCCAGGTGTGTGGAATGTTTTTGGCTTTAGTGCCCACACATACATAAGCATCCAGTCCAAATCCCAGCAGCAGACTACACAGCAGTGTGGCATGATCCTCACAGTCCCCCTGACAACAAAAAAACAAATGAATTTATCAACGTTCATAAAAACACATATGAATTCTAATGTTTTCCTCTAGCTTATGGTTATTCATGTTCAGTGCTTAGTGTTAAATCAGCATTTAATAGGGTGTCTTACCTTGTTTCTACACAGAAAGGCCATCATCGAGCACCACTGCTCCTGCCGGACTCCTCCACCTACCACAGGTGCTCTCTCCTGAGCTAACAGGCTAACGAAACGTGCCGCCTGTCGCGGACTCTCAAGCAACCTGCCGGCACGCAATACTCGTACATATGAACACACAGGCCGGTTCACACCATTTTCATCCTGGAAAACACACAAGTTTTATAAAACATCTGATGCAAATACTGTTATGAACAAGCATGAATCACCAATATCTAGTTATATATATAGCAACATTCAACAGTACATTGCTCAGTAACATCAGGTCACCTGTGCAAAGATCTTCACCAGTTTGGACTGGTGTGAGGGTCGAATTTCCAAGAACTCCTGCCACCACTGTTTGGCATATACCAAAAACAGCCTCTCCTTCTCTGCTGTTTTCTGCCTTTCCAGGGATTGCTGGAAGAAGCAAGATCCCGAGTTTTTGTTTTAGGCAAGCTGTTTTTAAAATGCAATGTTACTGAGACAAATAATAGAGAAATTATGAGAATGAGAAAGCTTTGTTTTGAAGACTTATCCCCCTTTTTGTAACAAATGATGCTTGGAGAATAACAACTCCTTTAAAGCAATGTTCTGGGTTCAAAGTAAAAAAAAGTGGTGGACAGATAATATGGATAACTGGAAAAGTGTATAGGTGTGGGTCGTTCAACTGCTCATTACATGGTTATGACTGGAGCTGAAAAATTTTGAAAACAATGATCAACGCATAAACACAAATAACAGCAAATAGAGAACCAATGAGGTTTGTTTTATTGTGTCAAGCAAGCACGCTTGATGTGTCAGTTCAGCTTCCATTTACCATATTTGATGTGCTGTATTTATTATTTGATCAATGCTTATATGTGAATAAAAGCCTAAATTAAATCTGTTCATCATATAAAGCGATTATGTCTCCACGGAAGCATACTAATCCTCATAAACCAATTGATGTTTTACTTTTACAATCTCTTAGTGTACTTTTTAAAGTTTTGTTGTACTTTCTTAAAGTTTTGGTTGAATGGACTTTCAATGGAGGAACAGAAATCTCCCACATTTCAATTTTTTTTTTTAGATGAACAGAAGTATGGGTTTGGAACATCATGAGAGTGATTAAATGACAGAATTTTAATTTTGGGATAAACTATCCCTTTAAACTACGTGCCTGTACCTTTAAAACAGTGCATATTTTACATGTATCCTGGTGCAATGTCTTGCTCCATAGACTTTCATTACAAGTGCATTACTGTAAAAAACAATTTACAGGGATGAGTCTAAATAATTTTTTCATGCAACCAGTAGAGCTTTACTTGTACTCAACCTCAAATGTTCCTTTGAATGTTATACAGAATAACTTCATTTTAAATAAACTGAAGCATTTATAAAGTAATGATTTACCTGGGTGGTGATGACATCAGGGCTCAAGGTCTCAGTAAGAGGAGGATACAGTTCTACTTTCAGATTCAGAACACCAACAGCTACTTTACATTCACTGCCTGAGGAAAAAAAATACATGCACACATGCCCGTTAACAATTTTTAAGGCTTAACACCCTTTAATGTGTTATTTACAACTTAAATGTATAGTTTAAATCTCCAAAAGAAGGTACTTGGAAGAATTCTGCAATTGTTTTTGTTCATAAAATGAAAGGTACTTGGGTCCAAAGTTGTTTGAGACCCCATCAACTTTCAATGTACAGTTAAAAACGTTAAAACTTTTGTCAAAATATCTTCTTTTATGTTCCACAGAAGAGAGCAAGTCATACAGGAATATTATAAGGATAGACAAACATTCATATAATTTGTATTTTGGGTAAACTGCGTGTTATGAAAGAAAAAAAATTCACCTTTAATAATATGACATTTGCTTACCCACTCCCAGCAGTTCTGCTGAGACACTGGTTTTCCCGTTGGGAGCACTGAGAACTCTCCGCCAGTCAAGAAAATAAGAAGAAATGAGTGTTGTGTCCCCAGACGTGTCGGTTTTAATCAGAACCATGTGCACTGGATCACAGATGGACAGCATGGTGGTAGCATCAGCCATCTTGCTAGCATCTCCTGTGCCATAACAAAAACACATGACATGGTTTACACACGATAGGTTCTTGAAATGAAAGTACATTAGACTGCTAGAAAAAGTAGGGTTGCTTAAGACACCTGGGCCATCTCTGTGGACTTCCAGAAGAAAGCCCTCCTGTAGGTCTGGTTCACAGGCACACGGGACTGGTTTGGAGCGGAAGCGCTGGTTGCGGAAGTGGAGATGAATGGTGAACGTAGAGCACACCTGACCAGGTAAAGGTTCTGGTTCCTGCAAGTGTTCCAGGAAGGCCTTACCGCCCAGAACTTGTAGGTAGAGGTATCTCCTTAGTGGACTGATGTTAGCTGGTGAAATGTTTTTAAAGGGTTAGTTCACTCAAAAATTTAAATGTCAATTTACTTGGGACACAAAGGATGTTCGACAGAAGGTATATGCTGCTCTTTTTCCTATCAGGAAAGTCATTTATTAACCCTCATGTTGTTCCAAACCCATAAGACTTTAGTTCATCTTTGAAACACAAATGAAGATATTTTTAATGAAACCTGATTTTCAATTAAATCTACCACTCCATTGAAAGTCTATTCCACCAAAACCTTGACACTTCAAAAAGAAATCATAAAATTAATCCAAAAAACACTAAAAGACATTAAAAAGCAGAAACATTTTTAGGGTTTACATTAATGCTTTCATATAAAATATGTTATTTAAGCTAAAGTTGCCATTTTCTACATCATCCTTTTAGCAGTAGAACTGCTGTCCTACAAAGATAAACTGACATTGTTATTGGCGTAATACCAAACATATTTAATAAAGATTGGTCCCACTTTATATTAAGTGGCCCTAATACCCGTGTACTTACATAGTAACTAGATGTGTACGTAGTATGTAACCACAGTGTAAGTACACATTGGTACATACTAGTATCTACAGCTGTAATGTTTGTGAAGTACAAATGTGTAACAGGACATTGGTAACAACACTTTTTGGTAATGAAAGTACAAATGTGTAACAGGACTAACAGCACTTTTTGGTAAAGAAAGTGTTACACTTTATATTAAGTAAACAATTCCTATGGATTTACCATGTAATTACTCTGATGTTACACAGCAGCGCCCAGTAAGTTAAGCTTTACATATAAATTGGGGTTGGTGTCCAGAATGTTACACTTTATATTAAGTGGACAGTTCCTGAGGAGTTACTATGCAAGTACACTGGTATTACAGTGGTGCACCAACTCGAGATCCAACTCCTCCCACTTTACATATCCCAAAACCTACCTGTTTCCACCCCCTGGATCCCATTTACACCCCTAAACCTACCCATCTCCACCCCCTGGATCAAACTGTTCCAATTACTCTTATACATATATATTGTTGTTACAAAATGTAGTTATATAATTCCTGTTACACGAGTACTTAGTGAAGTGAAAAATGTGTTCTTACCAATATCCTGTTTTACGCATTTGTACTTACACATACCATTCTGAGTGTTGTCACATGTGTGTAGTTACAGAAATATTACAGCTGTAGATACTATGTACCAATGTGTACTTACACTGTGGTTACATACTACGTACACATCTAGTTACTATGCAAGTACACAGGTATTAGGGCCACTTAATATAAAGTGGGACCTAAAGATTTTTTTCCTATACTGTAAACAGGGCCTGGTCATTAAAATGCCTAAATTAAATATGTGCAAAATATAAAGTGATTGTGTCTCTTCAGAAGACTTGTGTTAAGTTGCTTGATTAATTTGGATTTATTTTACAATGTCTTCATTTACTTTATAAAAGTTTTGGTTAACTGACTTTTAATGTAGGGACAGAAATCTCAGGTGTCATTAAAAATGTCTTCATTTGTGTTTTGAAGATGAACAAAAGTCTTATGGGTTTGGAACGACATGAGGCTGAGTAAATGATGACAGAATTTTCATTATTCCATGTTCCTGTACCTTCAAAACAGTTTGTATTAACATTTATTCTGGTGCAAACTCATAAGACTTTCATTCATCTTCGAAACACAAATAAAGATATTTTAGATGAAACCGGAGAGATTTACGTCCCTCCATTTAAAGTTCATTCCACCAAAACATTGACACATCATATAATAAAGGTAATCCATAAGAACCAAGCGGTTTAGTCCAAGTCTTCTGAAGAAATACAATCACTTTATATATGAACAATGATGAACAGGCGTTTATTCCCATATAAATGTTGATCAGCGCACATACATGCTGCACATCAAATATGGTAAATAATGCACTTACACTGAAAGCACAGAAAATGTCTTCATTTGTGTTTTACAGATGAACAAAATGATGGGTTTAGAATGATATGAGGGTAAAAATGTATGCCCCATTAACAATCACTCACTTGTCTTCAGCTGTGTGATGTTCTTGTCCACAAAACGAGTTGCAGACTTGTTCACAGAATCCGCTTCGGTGTGAGAAACATTCTGATGGGAAACCAACTAGTCTTTTAAAGCGATACAAAATATCTATGCTTTGGGAAAAAGATGCATTCCTTTTGCAATCTCAATGTATGCAAAACATTAATATATAATCAAAATACTCTTACCACATTTGTGAAGTGGAGATCTTTCATCACATCATCCACGATTCCCCTCCGCTGGAGAGCATGTATGAAATCCTCCTCAGAGAGAGAGCGCTGTCCATGCTGGCCATCACCCCTCACGGTCTCCGCTAAAACATCACGAATTTTACCATGGATATCCATCTGAAAACGGCATTGGGAGATTTTCAATATCAAGATGTAGGTTAGGTTAGGTCATTTTTTGAAAGAAGTCCCTTATGCTCACAAAAGCTGCATTTATTTGATTAAAAAATAGAGTAGAAACAGCAATATTGTGAAATATTATTACAATTTAAAAGCACTTTTTTTCTATTTTAATACATTTTCAAATGTAGTTTATAACTGTGATATTCAGCAGCCATTACTCCAGTGTTCAGTGTCACGTGATCCTTTAGAAATCATTCTAATATGCTTGAATACATTTCAAAATAACTTATATTCAAATAAAAAGCAGTTCTTTTAAATTGTAAGAATAGTTAACAATATTATAGTTCACTCTATTTTTTATCAAATTAATGCAGCCTTGCTGAGAATACGATTTTTTTTCTTCCAAAAACATTAAATCTATTATAAACGTGTACTTGAACTTTTTACTTAAATAAAAACTGCATGTGTAGTCATTGCACAAAAATTACACGATATAAAAGTATTGCATGTGTGGTTGGTTGTCATGTCAACCACCTAAATAAACCAGTAAAAACAACAACAACATCACATCGCATTTCTAGTAACGTACAACTAACGTTACAACATTATTTTCATCATATAAAATGATGTAAAACAGGAATATAATGGTTTCTGACATAAATAATTTGCTCAAAGTACACAGGCAAAGTCTATAGCACTAAAGGCAATGAATAGTCATGATTTGCGAGTAACGTTAACAACAAACAGATCATTACGTTACTTAGCTTACCTTGATTAAATGGTCATGGATTATTTGTTTTAATTCAGTTGCTTTTTCTGGTGGCAGGGACATGTTTTCGAGCGTGAAAATGCCACAAGTGTTTAAAATGTAAAAGTCAAAGCATTTGAAGTCAGCGTCTGCATTAAACACAGGTTTTCAACATAAGTTACTCATATTATGTATTTTCTTCTGTTGCTGGATGCGATGTCAACGCGTTTCAAATCCTGGCGGAAAGACAAGCGGGAGTCTGTCGCCACAGCGCCTGTGTGTACTCGCAGTTGCGGTTTTAAAATACACTTGAAGCTGAAAAACAAAAACCTAACTACACGTTACGTTTAACGAACAGTAGTCTTTATTAGCTTTAATACTCTACGATCTCGGAGATTCTAGAAAATATTAAACTCTATGGTTTAAATCAGGCACAGCGTCTTCGTACTTAGGAATTGACGTCATGAAATTCAGCCCCTGGATCTTGTAGTTCTCGTTTTTTATAAACACAAACTGTACTTGGTACTTACTCACTTATACTGTGGTGTACCATACAGAAATGTATCCATGAAAATATTCAGTGTTCCTCTCTCATTTTTTGGGAAAATGTAATTTAGGCCTATTCTAAAGAGGATGAAAAATTACTTTATTAAATCTAACATTTTTGCTAAAATTCCACATTCATAAATGCAATTTTATGGTTCCCCATTTTATTTTTGAATTTACAACCGTTTATTAAATGTTCAATATTTACATTTGAACGAAGGTTAGTAGCTGTAATGTTAATGTTTATTCGATAATAAAAAGTTATCTTGTAGTTCTCCACAGAGCGTTTTCAGTCATGCAAAGCTGTTCTTATTGAAAGTCCTTACTTAGCAACTTAGTTCCTTAAAACACAGCAGCTTTAAAATTTGTTTGAGGAACGAATGTTCAATTTATGTTATAAAACAAAACGCGAAAGCCTCAAGTAATATTAACCATAGACATGTTACTCTTAAATCCAAAACTGCTATTCTAAAATCACGAGAAATCCCCAAAGAAACCAAGGCCTGCAAATCTTCTATTTGGATTTGACCTGACAAAGCTTTACATTTAGAACCGCACGATAGGCTAATATATGTAAATGTAACCCAAATCTCTCTGAAAAAGAGAACTACATCATTAATCTTTAAATATTCCAGCTAAATTTTACATTTAAAGAATAACAAAACATAAATAAATACATATATTACCAACATCGGTCTACTGTAATGTACTTTGAAACCCTTCTTAAAATGAGAACACAAAATAAGAAACTTAAGCTTTTAAAATGTAACTGCCTAAACGTTAAAATTGTTTATTCTGTATTGTTCTTTTCTCACATTCTTTGAACTGTTAATAAATCCACTGTACTTTTTCTGTATTTGACTTATTACTGAAAAACTTTTTTTTATGTATACAATTAAAAATCTTTTCAGAGCTTTAGAACTATAGTGTATCAGGAGAATGAGCTCAACAGCTTTTTATATTCAATTATTAAACCAGATGTCACTTATATTTGCAAAGCATGTTGGGAACAGTTTTCTCATATCTTTGAAAAATGTTATTAGCTCTTAAAAGGTCATCCCTGAAACATAGCTTTTTCCCGTACTTGTGACAACAGACTGCTGAGAGGAAAAAGGATTGTTCTTTCCCGGTTGGTCACTTGGCTAGATGGAATGAAATTACCACTCCACCATTAGCCACTTCTGGAAATATTGGATCAATTCCTGGAACCATGGCAGGAAGACATCTAATTTGACTCCCATTGATTCTGCTAAGTAATTGCCATTAAACCCACAATGAAATCCTACAGTGTGAGGTAACGGCGACTGGAAACAAACTATGATCCGTGGAGACAAAAATAAATCGCTAGGGTTAGTTTAGCATCCACCGTCTAAAAATTAAACATAACAGACCTGACACTGCACTGATGTAGCCATCTGTAAATATGCAATCTGTCGCAATCTGCATTTATTTGCACTCATACATCAGTTTTACCCCACGTGCATCGATGAAATAAGAGATAACGGGTTATGGATGCAAATAAGCTTGACAAACCAGAAAAGCATATACACAGAAGATGCCGGAGACAAAATAATGCAATCAAAAACAGCAATATTTCTTCTTTAGTAAAGAGTTTACTATGTACATTTTTGAAAGTGGAAACCGGACCACTTATTACATTTGGCTGAATCTACAGTCAGTTTATTACTAGAAGATCCTGAGATGTGCATGTATGGAAACTCACTGGGCTTTGACCTACTGAAACAAATGAGTCACCCTATGAATATCCATGCGGAAATTTAGCAAACAGACGCATTTAATAAACTGACTCAGACGGACCGGTGAGGGTCTATTTAACATTGCTCCGCATATAAACTCAGACAAAATACTGTACAGTGAAAGTTGTTAGGCTGCGAGAACTTGCCATGATGGAATTACAATAGTAGTTACAATGTAACTACATCATTCGTTACACTGTAATAACCACATATGACACAAACATTCAATAAATCATGAAGAACATCCGGGTATGAATGCTTGTAAACACGATTCTACATTTTTTTGTCCCTTATATAGAAACATCCAAGCACCTACTAATAGGAGTACCATAATTTGGGTCCCTGGGCAAATAAAAGACAAGAAGAGGAATCTGTGGGATAAAACAGCATTACTGGGACAGAAAGGCCCAGCACATGCACAGTCCCAGTGCTACAGCTGCACAGGCGCCGACATTTAGGAGAATTGGTTTCCAGAAAAGCCACTTCTCTTTCTTCTTCTCCGAATCGCTTAGTTTCAGCTTCATTTGCTGCACCTTCTGTGCTGTGCTGGCTACCCGTTCCTCGCGGTTCCGCTTGCGTAAGCTGGAAGTGATAACACACACACATGGTTGATTACTTCAGATTTTGTAATGTGAGCTATTTTCCTGGTATTAGCATAATTACATCACTTAATGCACGTCCTTTTTCTAAATATATTTTCACAAAGTACTGTTATGAAAAGTCATATTGTGAAATATTATTGCAATTTAAAAGAGCTGTTTTCTATTTGAATATATTACAAAAAATTGCTATGTTGGCAAAGCTGAATTTTTCAGTATCACATGATCTTTCAGAAATCAATTTTAATATGCTTTATATAATGTGTTTTAATATTTAATATATTATTTGGGTGCTCAAGAAACACTCAAGGTTGTGAAATTGTGTGAAATCCGTGATATTTATTTATTTATTTTCCCCCCAAGATTTATGAATATATAAATGTTCAAAAGAACAGCATTTATTTAATTTTTTTTTTTTTTTTGTGACATTAAAAAGTCTATACTGTCATTTTTGATCAATTTAATGCATCCTTGCTGAATAAAAGTATATATATAATAAATCTTACTGACACCAAACTTTTGAGTTGTAATGGATGTATTACATATAGATCTTGATCAACTATTAATTCTGTCTGGTACTGTTGTTACAATTATGGTTGACTGAACTAGATTTAGAAAAACTGAATAATTACACGCTCAGCTATCAGTTAACAGGATAAAACATTATATTTTTTTTATCTTACCTTAATGTTTTTAAATCTGTATGCTCTTCCTTTTGTGAATGTATGCTGTCTCGCTCTCTTCCTGGATCATGTGGCTCTGTACAAGCGTCAGACTGTCCGTTGAGTTTCTCTGAATTCAGGATGGAGCTCTGAGAAGATGAAACCTCCTGCCATTCTGGCTCCTGCCATTCTTCAGGCTGCTTCTGCCGTCAACGCAAAAGGTTTAGGGTTAAAGATACATAAACAGTACATTAAATACTTTTGGGAAGCACACATGTACTTTGTGTGGGTTGTTTTTTTTTGACATGTTAGACATCAACTATTCACATATATTGCAAAGCACGATTACTATGGTTTATCAAAGTAACACACAAAAATAAATAAATAATTTAGTGTTTCAAAGTTCAAAATTCATTATTAATGTCTCTACTGTCACTTTTGAACATTATAAAAACATATATAATTATAAATGCTATCGCACCATGCTTGACACCTGTAGAGCCGAGTCTCCCAGGATGCTCTTTGCTCCCTCCATGACTGCCATATATGAAAATCGAAGCTGATCTGGGGTTTGGATAAGGCCCATTCGATACTCTCTCATATCTAACAAAACCTTTTGAATGTCCACAGACGAAGGGTCTTTCCTCTTGTCCATCTATAAATACAAAACGACAATGAAATCAGTTAAACAGAACATTATATTGTACATGATAACATGATAAAAATTACAGTCTCACATAATGAATGTAATAAATGATGAGCTGTAAAACCTTTAGAATTATTAAATATTTTGTAACTGCAGTCTTACCAATACAAGGCAGGTGTCAACCAATGAGAAAGTCCCAGATCTCCCTATTCCTGCACTGCAGTGGACCACCGCAGGTCCGTTCTCTGGCCCCAATGAGCCAGACTCTCGAACCTTGAAAAGGAAGTTGAGGAATGATGCTGGGGACTCTGGCACGCCAAAATCAGGCCACGTTGTATAATTAAAATGGTAGAGATCTCTGGTTTCTCCTGTCTAAAAATATGGGACAAAATTGAAACATTTATTTTTGATGTTTTGTTTAGAGAAGTATTCAGTGACATAATGATTTAACATTACGTTCACCTTGCCATTTTTGAGTTCTAATAGTCTGATTGTGTAATTCGGTTTGACATCCTCCGACACCAGAGTCACCACAAACCCAGTGTCACTGAAATCCATGTCTCGCTCCTCCTTTGATGGCCAGTACTGCGCACACTTCTCCTGTTCAGGTTGAACAAAAACAGCAAAAAACATATCAAAATGAATGTATTTTGTTTGTTTTCCTCCCCACTAAGCAAACAAATCCACATTACTACTTATCAGCATAATACATAACGACCCCCCCCCCCATTCAAAAAGTACCATTCAAAAAATACCATTCAAAAGTTTGGGCTCAGCATTTATTATACAGTTTGAAACAGTACATATCAAGGTTAAGTTTATTCCTGTGATGGCAAAGATGAATTTTCAGTAGCCATTACACCAGTCTTCAGAATCATTCTAACATGCTGATTTGGTGCTCAAGAAATATTGCTTATTATTATTGTTGTGCTGCTTAATACATTTGAATATTTGATGAATAGGAAGTTCAGGATTTATTTGAAATTGAACTTTTTTTTTTGTAAAATTAAGGGACTTTACTGTCAACTTTCCATCAACTAATGCATCCTTAATAAATAAATGTAGTAATACTTAAAAAAAAATATATAACTTGCAGACCACAAGCGGTTTCTTTCTTTTAAACGAAAATGTTAATAAATGTAAAAACAAAGCAAGGCAAAGAACAAACGATGTTTGTGTTCACTCACCGAGCCTTTTTCTATAACTCTGTTAAGCATAATAACGGCTTTGCAACGTTGTTCCCAAATCATTTGCCAGAAGTGACCACAAGTGTTCCTCAGTGGGCCCTGCAGAAAGAGAAAAGTGTCTGCAATTACATTAGAGAATACACAAACAAGCTGATCAATGCATGTTACATTAAATTACAATCTTCAAAACATTCTTTGTTCTACAAAAGGCTGTTAAAAAGACAGGTTTCATGATGCCAAACACAAATTCAATAAAAACAGGGGAAACATGTAAATCAAATTTGTTGATATATAAGAACCACATGTAAATGTGTATTGAGGTCACATGAGACATCAATGCAAGTCAGCTAAATACAAACAGTGGACTTACTTTTTCCATTACTGCCATACCTGTGTCAATATGTACCTTCTCTGGGCCTCCTCCACGGTAATTAGGCTCGCATTTATGTAGTCATTCTCTGAATTTTCTAATCTCACCCGACTGTGATCATCTTAACACAAAAATTCAGGTTATTCAGGGAGAGTCGACAAATATTTTGGCAATTTGTGTTAAATTCATCTGAAATCAAGATTAAGCTTACAGAAAAAAAGCTTGTAAGGACTATTTTAATAAAAGCAATTGTCATCATTGTCATTCAAATCTGTATGCTGTCTTACACATTAGGTCACCATTGACTTTCACTACATTTTTCCTTTATACAATGAAAGTGAATGGTGACTGAGGCTGTTATCCTGAGGCTATAACATTTTCTATTTTGGTTCACAGACAAAAAATAATAATCATACAGATGTGGAACAACATGATGTTGGCTAAATAATGATACAAGTTTAAGTAAACTGTCCTTTTCAGGGCAAGGTTACAAAATAAGTGAAACATTGTTAAAATGGTTTACATGGAAGAAACGTACAGGGACTGACGTCTCTATATCTATTCCTATTGCGATTTTCTGGGGACTTTGCCACTTTGTAGGGACACTCCTGAGACTGGTTACGGATTTCCTAGAAAGAGATTACAAAATAACAAACATCAGTGTGAAAACCTTAAGAGCCATCCCTTATATATATATATATATATATATCACTCTGCTCTCATATATTACATGACATGTAAAACCTGCATATAAACTTGTCTTTATATTTTTAATATGACGAAAGGAGGGAGTGTTATTAAAATATAAATAAAAAACAAATAACACCGTCAGAATAAAATATATTCAGCCAAATAAGGGGGGTTGGGCATGTAGGACTATCTGGCTGAGTTATAGAGAACTGACAGCTTCGGTTCTTCAGTTCTTGGGAAGTGCTCGTCAGTTCTCAGAAACCCTATCAGTGCATGGAGGTGTGTCAAAACCTAGCGAGCTCCCTAACTTGACGGCATTTTCGAGCATCACAGATGCACGCGGGGGGTTTAGAAGGCGGCAGAGATCAGATGATATTTAGGGTGATAGGACTTGGAACGCAAATGGTGCCTAAAACAAACTAACGTGAAACTGTGATGTCTTGAAATGCTGTCTATGTAGATAGCTCACAAGGTGTTGAGACGCAGCCCACGTGCTCGCAGGAAGCTGCTCTAATGCACCGCACTGTGACATGACCACTCACGCACTTCACATTGCTGGCATTTACTCAGTGTAAACAAGTTATTTGAACACATGACAATTTGCTGTATGGTTTTATTCGTTTTGCTTGTTGACAATAATTAAAAATAATAAGCCGATTGAGTTCTAAATGATTGTAAAAACCATTTCCACTCACGTTCGCGTTTACCCGAGCTGAAACGATTCACAAAAGAAGATTATTTTAGATGTAGCTGCGGGCAGTAAATTCATGAGGACCGTATTTCTCGGTATTACGCGCATGCGCTGTAACGCAAAGTTGAATTACCCATTCGTTCTCACGGCCCGAGTACTTGCATAGGACTATTAGATAAACATTACAATTCTATCAGGGTAGAATACAGCAGGTGTCCCAAGCGTTCATCCTAAGAACGGCTCAAATTTAATCATTCAGAAGAACCGTATGACTTACATTATAAAGGTTTTGCCACTGTCCAGATGAATCGATGTTCTCAAACTCCTGATCCATTTTTTTCCGAAGCGGGGTTATTCAAATGGGAAATGGTTAAATCATATGTCGTCTGAGCTCAAACGAGTGGTCGCTATTCCATTGTTAAAAACGGTCATGATCCCGTAAAAACGGCAAGGAACGGTGCAGTGCGATGTTAACCCTCATCAAAGAGGATAAAATTACCAGCACTTTCAGCACCCCCATCGGCTACTTCCGTGCCAGTGGAGAGCGACAAACAGCGCCCTCTGTCGACAAGAGGCGACATGGCTACCTCGATTACTTCCAGGTAGTGGTGGAGACTCATACAAGTGTCTCGAATCTTTTGAATCATTTCACCAAAACGGTTCATTCACTGACTCTTTGAGAAGGCTAGCGATCCGCGTCCCAATGTGCATACTATCCAACCTAAATTCGATGTGATATTAATAATTTTCAATACTATTTAGGGCAGATAGGGCGGATAGTATGCACATTGGGACGCAGGGTAAATAAGTTTGTGCAATGAGTGGGTCATTCACTCAAGTAGTAAAAGATCGTAACATTTTTTTGGTGAACGACATTTTTCCACAAATGTCAACTAAGCTCATTTTCCCGCCATCTCATTCACCAACTTATAGAGCATGACTTTAGTAAAGCTATAGCAAAAAGACAATATTAAGCATAAATGATAGTTTAAAAAAGCATTACCATTTCTGCCATATAAAACGTTATAAGGCAGAACTATTAAAGAGTAATACCGGTACGTTCCGAATTAAGCGAGTCTTGTTCAAACTAAAGATTATTTTTAATTCAATTACACAGATTCGTTCACAAATGAAACACTACTTCAAGGTCAATTATTGAAAAGAGCTCTACGTCCTTTTAATTTATTGAATTTCTTTTCTTTTTTTTTGTCTTTTGGTGTAATTAATTAAATGTATCATTAGGCTACATATATTGTCAATTTAAATAATTTGATTGCATTGAATTACGATTGAGAAAGGATGTGTCTGAACATGCACGTGATACATTTAGGGTTTTTCTTAACGCTACACGTGCTAAACAGCTGCTTCTTATTAATGGCTAATAAGATCATGCTTTTATCCCCCTCACACCTTATCATGCATTATGCAACCATCCCCATTGTCACACACGATTGCATAGACTGGCTGTCTGTTTGGTAGTCTCGAGCTCAAGGTGTTGCTTTCATATTATGGCCTTATCTACTTCTAAAACTCACTTAAACATGAGAGGCACTATTTTTACTGCCTTTGTGATGGTGGTGTCTTTGTTTTGTTTGGGTAAGTCAATAATTTCCATGGAATCTGAGAAGTAGCCTATTGTGCTATATTGTTTTATTGTAACAAATGTTTTGAATGGGTTTTTGTAAACTATTTATTTCTATACTACTACTTTAAGTAGAACCAATGTGATTAAGTCCCTTTGTATATGCAATATGAGTGATTAATAGCTTTAATGGCATTTGAAAATACCGTTAACAACAAAACGCAACCACACTCTACACGCCTGCTTGTTCCATTAGAGAATAATACTTTAATTTCCTTTGCTTACAGGACAAACACTTGAGTGCTTTCGGTGTGAGCTTGGATTCTGGGATGTGTGTTACACTACCAAGACAAACTGCAGTGATGATGAGTTGTGTTACGTGGGAATTGGTAAAGCAGGTAAATGTGATTTTCTGAAGTACTTTTTTTTTTTCTTAAACCCGTCTACCTTTTGTTACTCGGCAATCTTTCCCCTTTGTTTTTTCAGCTTCTGTCCTGGATATAAAGGTGATGGGTTGTCTCCCCACGGAGGAGTGCAACAAGACAACATATGTAGAGTTCCTTGCCAATAAGACCTTCTACACCTTGAAGACCACTTGTTGTGAGCAAGACTTTTGCAACGCTGGCCCTTCCATTCAGTTGTCCCTGGCTCCTCTTTTGCTTACCATACTTCTCATTGCTGAGATGATGGGTGTGTTTTGATGATTTCTGAATTCTAATTGTTAAATAAGGGATTGAAGGTTCTTCATGTTTACACTGTTTCCACGGTTGTTGAATGATCTAAAGCAGCTGCCTTTTATATAGCAGAGCACACTTTGGATGCTCTTTTCTAGCCAGTTGATTTTGTTCATCCAAACAAGTAAAGATTGATGATGTTCTTAACACAAACATGTTTTACTGTTCAATAAATGCAAATGTCAAATATTCGTGGTTGTGTACGGTCATTATTGCATGCATTAGAGGGCGCTGTTTGGCTAATATGCGAGGCGGCTTTACTGCGCATGCTCAGATTTCCGCTGATCTTCACGTCAGCCTCTAAAAGTAGTTTATCCGATCTTTTATTATAAAGATCTGGGACACATGCTTTCCAAGTCCAACGTGATTGGACTGCTTGCAACCTCGCGTTTAAAAAAAGTAGGAAGTGCACAAGTTCGTGTTTACTTCCCGCGTGCCATTATCAAGAAGTGTCGATAATAAAAACAGGATGTTTGTCGCGCGCAGCATCGCAGCCGATCATAAAGATCTGATCCACGATGTTTCTTATGATTTTCACGGGCGGAGAATGGCGACGTGCTCGAGCGACCAAAGCATTAAGGTAAATGGTTTATCATCCCATGGCCTGCTAGAGTTTGTTTGCAATGCATGCAACATATGTGGTTAACGAGCATGCAGTGTAAATTTAAATTTATTAAAATTAAATTATGTGAATATGACAGTGCACATCTTTGGGTTTTGCATTTTTATTTTTTTTCCCCTCTTAGGTGTGGGATAAGGGTGATAATGGAGAATGGAACTGCACAGCCAGCTGGAAAGTAGGTCTTACCATAAAACTGGTTCTCAACCAGGAGTCCTGGGCCCACTAGGGGGCATCAGGATAAAACATTTAAATTAATCAGTTATTTTATCAATTATATTTCTAATGATTAAAAATGCTAAAAACACAATCAATTTTGGAATCACATTCGTCCTCAAACCCCCTGTAAGGGTGCTGGATGAAGTGTTTAAATTATTATTATTTGTATATTGAAAGTAATGTAATTCTAATCTGAATGAAAATGCTAAACCAGGGGTGGGCAACGTTGATCCTGGAGGGCCGGTGTCCCTGCAGAGTTTAGCTCCAACCCTAATCAAACACACCTGAATCAGCTAATCAAGGTTTTCAGGATGCAGTTAGGTATTTTATTTTTCCAGGGTTTTTCAGGGTTGGAGCTAAACTCTGCAGGAGAGTGGCCCTCCAGGATCAACGTTCCCCACCCCTGTGCTAAACACACACACACACTGCCATAAGAAAATCCCAAATCCACATTAAACACGTGTTGTATATGGAGCAATTAAGGAGACATGGGGGTGGGGGGAAAAAGTATGAGATGGGAGGGAAAAATCAATAAAAAAAACATTTGAGAACTTTTTCTCCGATCTCAACATGTAGTTCTCTCATTGAGACGGTTTACCAGTTAGATTTTGGTTATCATGAATTAGTGTAGACTCAGTGTTGGTCATCGTAATCAGGTGTCTTTGGTTTTGTGTTGTACTCTGACATAAACTTGTGTTTTGTAGACTCACAGTGGCTCAGTTTGGAGAGTGACCTGGGCCCATCCAGAGTTTGGACAAGTGTTGGCATCCTGCTCCTTTGATCGTACTGCTATAGTATGGGAGGAGATTGTTGGAGAGTCCAATGACAAACAACGAGGACAAAGCCACTGGGTAAGAGATCCTTTCTAGCATGTGCATTTGCCCTAAATACTTTGGATTTGGTTAGGGATCATACATGGTTGTGAAAGGAGACTTCCTAAATAAGAGTGGCTATGATGCTAAGTGTACTATTATTTGTCTAGTGCTATTTTGAAGTCTTATCTTATGCTGCACTGCATATATTTGACAGTATACTGTATATATTGCACAGAAAGCAGTTATTCTATGCCAAACATAGCCTGTGCATAACTTTTGTACATTACAACAGTCAATATTTATGTCTCCCCTGTTCTCACATCAGATAAAGAGAACCACACTTGTGGACAGTCGGACATCTGTGACCGATGTGAAGTTTGCCCCAAAGCACATGGGCTTGATGCTGACCACATGTTCTGCAGATGGGGTGGTGCGAATCTACGAGGCTCCTGACGTGATGAACCTGAGCCAGTGGTCCCTGCAGCATGAGATCTCATCCAAACTCTCCTGCTCCTGCATCTCCTGGAACCCTTCCAGGTGAGAATTCACAAATGATAGATAAACACATCTACTTGTGAATAGATGTTAGCATCACAGTTGTAGATGTAGTTGCAAAATCTACTTTGCAGATGTGCACATTTTGCAACTTAATATATCCTGAATCTGAAAGTTTCAGATAATTGAGATGAAGTTTGAAATAGACTGTGTTCTCATTAGATCTGTGGCTGCAAATAGCACAGATATTTTACATGCTTGTCAGCATCGTACAGTGAGGCCAGATGCAATAGATGTATAGAAAATATACTTTCAAGGCATCTCAGACCACTTTTGGGACTATATTGTCTTGGTAAACTGAATCAATGAATGCACCCGTTTAATAAAAATATATTTTGTCTTCACAGTTCCCGAGCTCATGCACCTATGATTGCAGTGGGTAGCGATGACAGCAATGTAACGTATGGCGGCAAAGTTCAGATTTACGAGTATAACGAATTTACAAGGTTTGCCTTCAATTCCCTTTATCCTTTTATAGGCTAGTTCACACTCATCCAGAAAAAAAAGGAACATCAACATTTTAGACATTCTGAAGTTGGATTTAGTCATTGTCACACTGACCTCAGAAATACCAACAGTTAGCACAAACCTTTCACACATATCTTTTATACACATTTTAAATGTGTTTTAACCTTCACAGGTTGAATATTTATTTTTTGGCTTTATTTTCATGGTTGTAGGAAATATGCCAAAGCAGAGACACTGATGACGGTTACAGATGCTGTACATGATATTGCATTTGCTCCAAATCTGGGACGGTCTTTCCATGTACTTGCTATTGCAACCAAAGACGTGCGCATCTTCAAACTGGTTCCACTTCGGTGAGCAAAATGAAACGAAATGTATATTACAGTAGAATGGGATTAATAAATTGTGTAGTGGTGTCATGTATTTGTCTTTACTGTTTAACCTTGTACATCACTGCATTTTAATTTATTAATTTTATTATAATATTCAATAATGTTAGGGTTCTTTAATAATGCAAGCTTTATTTTTCTAAAGCTTAAAATTCAGAGATATTTGGTTAAATTCTAAATAGATGCCAATTGATTTACTTGAATTTGCTTGCTTCTTTTTGACTACCAGAAAGGACAGCTCTTCTTCAGCACCCACTAAATTTGAGGTGCAGGTGCTGGCTCAGTTTGACAGTCATAACTCTCAGGTGTGGCGGGTCAGCTGGAACATCACCAGTACACTTCTGGCTTCCTCTGGTGACGATGGTTGTGTGAGACTTTGGAAAGGTGAGGGTTTGTATTAACAATCATCAAAAAATGCACCTACTGAAGTGTTAATTATTCATTTATTGTAATTTGACCATTTCTCCAGCAAACTATATGGACAATTGGAAGTGCACAGGTATTCTAAAGGGAGATGGTAGTTCGGTATCTGGTCAGCCTGGTGCTCTGAGCGGCGTCCTGGGATCTGCTACTGCACAGAGTGCTCTAAACGGGGCCACTGGAAGATAGATGCCATATGACAGGACCACCCTGAGGAAATCTGGAGCTGAGCATTCCTTTGATACTGGACTTTACACTGAGACCAACTGATTGTGCTTGCTGGACATGCAAGAAGACTGGCACTTACCATGGGTCCATTATTATTATAAACTGCCTTCAAGGAATGTTCTTTAAATTGACCTTCCTTTCAGTCTAAAGAATTATGTTTTACTCTGGATACAGACTGTGAAAAATACATGGCCTTTTTGCCCATTTCTGTATTTAAATCAGTCATGTTTAAATGGATGTTCTGATCACGAAAAGACACCATATCTATATAGGAGTATGTGTTTTATTTTAATTGTGTTTTGTTGACATGATTAAGGAAAAAAGATGCTGCCATTAACTTCACTCTCGTGTTATTGTATGAGAATCATAAAGGTTAAGGTTTAAGCAGCTGGTATATATGAAGTATTCAAAAATATTTGAGCTTGTTTTATTTGAATCATGCATGTCTACTTTATTAGTAAAATAGGTGATAACAGTGTAGTAATCCTTGCTTGTATGGTCAGAAGTTTCCGTGAAGAAAAAGGGAAGTTGTATTAAATATCATGGTGTTAAACACTTCAACAGAATTGTTTTATTATTTATAAAATAGTGGATTGAATATAAAAATTCAATTTTTGGCTTGAAAAAACTAGAAATGTTCTTACCACCACCGTCTAATAATGGATGGTGTTCATATTTTGAAGTGACATTAAAATATTTTCTGTATTTTTAGTGGTTCAATAAGCAATATTATCTGCAATTCCGTTATTTTGTATTAATTCCTTGTGCTGCATTCTGGATTTTTGTGTATGGTCTTAAATCAGAATAATTATTTCTAGTCTAAATTTGATCACAGTTCAAATGTGCCGTTAGGTGAATTGCAATGTGTTCAGTTAGCAACTGTCATGTCGGGCTCCCACAGCTGCTAGATTCAGCTGCTCTGTGGATCACGTTTCGCGATCTCGTAGTTTATATGAAACGTCATTTCGAAAATTATAATTATATAACTTAAAATGTTTGATCGTAAGATCTATACAACCAATTAAATTCCTCATGCATTCCGAATTTTTCTGCTGTAACTACTAACTGTTAAGTGTGAAGTATACATAAAGCACCGCTAATTAGAACCAATTTGTGTAAAAATGTTTCCAACAAACTGCTGCTTCATTCAAAACACACAACAACGTGATTGACACATGATTTCGCCACTCTTTGAAAGTAGTAAAAAAGGATTGTCCAATTAAATTTGCCGTCATGTCGAAGCCCCGCCCACGCAAAGAGAAACCTAGAGGCGGGATTCTGCCGTAATGGCTTGGCTTCACTTCTTTACTTCGACAAACTCTTCTCAAAAAGCGGGGAGGCCGCTGTAACGGCAACGATTTTTAGCGTTACACGGATTATCGGTGCTGTATTTGCATGAAGTAGTTGAATGAACTACGTTTATAAAGGCACAAGGGCCGCTTTTCCCCTCATGGTAAGTTGTCCTCGAAACAGATTCCTCTCAGCTGTTGCTAATCTTTTTCAGAGTTGTTGTCACTGTGTAGTTTTCATCCAACGACTAACAGTTAACGTTAGCCAAAAAAAGCAAGCCCGAGCCAGGAAAAGGGTCGTTTATTGTTTAAGTGATATTTTAAGTGTTACTTTCGTCTTTAACTTTAACTTTAAGTTGTGTGGTTGAAGTGTTTGTATCCTGGCCTTGATTAAGTTAACGTTATTCTCCATTGCACGGCGCTTATTTGAGTTAAACAGACTGTTAACCTTATTTGTTTAGTCTTTATTCAGTCTACCCAAAATACTGTTATTCTGCTATCAGAAACATACTAACGTTACAGATGTTAATGTGCTGTTAAAGTTGTTGGTTATTGAACTGATAAAGCTAGTCTGCTAACTACAAACGAAAGACGTAAATTCTAGAGAAAGAGGCAGTCAAGTTCACGACGTTGCTAACTTTAAATGTCGTTTTTATTCAGTTAAAATGTGCTTTGGCATTTATTTATTTTTAGTAATAAAGCAAAATGCAACAGGAACTAGCAGCCATATCAACAGATATCAGCTCTGTAACAGTATGAGTTAAAACACCCCGTTATGTCTGATTTGACACTGTCCAAGAGAAATAACATTCTCCAGCTTTGTATTAAGTTGACTTATGCAGACGTTTACAGATTTCATGGCAGTCTACCATGTCCAGTAAACACCCAAGTACAGTATGACAGTATAATTTATCACCAGGTTCCTATAGGAACTCATGATGTGGTCGGTTCACTCTCTTCTGTTTTTTTTTTTTTAATAGGTCACTCCTCATGTGTTGAAGCCCTGTGTCACTGAGTCACACAGACATGGAGAACTTCCAAAATATTGAGGATGAGCCATTTCCCAGCTTCCTTTCAAACGCCTCGCTGGGCAGTAGCGGCCGCACCACTTTCGGCAATGTGACACTGGGCTCTACGCTTGGGATGCCCATGGCTGCCTCTACCTTGGCTAAAATTAGACCTCCAGTAGACAACAGGTGGGAGACTCCTGCGTGTAATCTCATGGATAATATTGTGACTACGTGTCTGTCCTAGCTGGGGGAGAATGTTGACTTCCTCAGTTGCTTTGAAGAATATTGGTGAATCTTTGAAAAGGGTCATTTCATCTCATTTGGTCCAAAAAATATAAAGTTCATTGCCTGCCAGATTTTATTTTCCTCACTTGTTTGAGTGATTACCTCTATACAGGTGCTGGTCATATAATTAGAATATCATCAAAAAGTTGATTTATTTCACTAATTCCATTCAAAAAGTGAAACTTGTATAATGTATACATTCATTCCACACAGACTGATATATTTCAAGTGTTTATTTCTTTTAATTTTGATGATTATAACTGACAACTAATGAAAACCCCAAATTCAGTATCTCAGAAAATTAGAATATTACTTAAGACCAATACAAAGAAAGGATTTTTAGAAATCTTGGCCAACTGAAAAGTATGAACATGAAAAGTATGAGCATGTACAGCACTCAATACTTAGTTGGGGCTCCTTTTGCCTGAATTACTGCAGCAATGCGGCGTGGCATGGAGTTGATCAGTCTGTGGCACTGCTCAGGTGTTATGAGAGCCCAGGTTGCTCTGATAGTGGCCTTCAGCTCTTCTGCATTGTTGGGTCTGGCATATCGCATCTTCCTCTTCACCATACCCCATAGATTTTCTATGGGGTTAAGGTCAGGCGAGTTTGCTGGCCAATTAAGAACAGGGATACCATGGTCCTTAAACCAGGTACTGGTAGCTTTGGCACTGTGTGCAGGTGCCAAGTCCTGTTGGAAAATGAAATCTGCATCTCCATAAAGTTGGTCAGCAGCAGGAAGCATGAAGTGCTCTAAAACTTCCTGGTATACGGCTGTGTTGACCTTGGACCTCAGAAAACACAGTGGACCAACACCAGCAGATGACATGGCACCCCAAACCATCACTGACTGTGGAAACTTTACACTGGACCTCAAGCAACGTGGATTCTGTGCCTCTCCTCTCTTCCTCCAGACTCTGGGACCCTGATTTCCAAAGGAAATGCAAAATTTACTTTCATCAGAGAACATAACTTTGGACCACTCCGCAGCAGTCCAGTCCTTTTTGTCTTTAGCCCAGGCGAGACGCTTCTGACGCTGTCTGTTGTTCAAGAGTGGCTTGACACAAGGAATGCGACAGCTGAAACCCATGTCTTGCATACGTCTGTGCGTAGTGGTTCTTGAAGCACTGACTCCAGCTGCAGTCCACTCTTTGTGAATCTCCCCCACATTTTTGAATGGGTTTTGTTTCACAATCCTCTCCAGGGTGAGGTTATCCCTATTGCTTGTACACATTTTTTCTACCACATCTTTTCCTTCCCTTCGCCTCTCTATTAATGTGCTTGGACACAGAGCTCTGTGAACAGCCAGCCTCTTTTGCAATGACCTTTTGTGTCTTGCCCTCCTTTTGCAAGGTGTCAATGGTCATCTTTTGGACAACTGTCAAGTCAGCAGTCTTCCCCATGATTGTGTAGCCTACAGAACTAGACTGAGAGACCATTTAAAGGCCTTTGCAGGTGTTTTGAGTTAATTAGCTGATTAGAGTGTGGCACTAGGTGTCTTCAATATTGAACCTTTTCACAATATTCAAATTTTCTGAGATACTGAATTTGGGGTTTTCATTAGTTGTCAGTTATAATCATCAAAATTAAAAGAAATAAACACTTAAAATATATCAGTCTGTGTGGAATGAATGTATACATTATACAAGTTTCACTTTTTGAATGGAATTAGTGAAATAAATCAACTTTTTGATGATATTCTAATTATATGACCAGCACCTGTATATTGTTTTTGTAAAACACCATTTTATTTTACTTGGTCTAACCATAGCATTTGTCTTTGTTTCATGGCCGCCAACAAACTTACGAAAACCTCAATATATCATCTCAGAATGGTCTGAGCTTCTTGGAACAAGGAGAATCTCTAATGCACATTTACTGGAACATATTTAAATAGTTTACACATTCTTGTTCCTTAGAACGTGAGTCTAATTATAATGGTCAAGATTGCTTTCTGGTTTTAGTTTAGTTTAATCAGATGAGAATGTGCTTTTTTCAGACAGGGCTCATTGACAAGCATAAACTGTTGTATTTCAATCAGAAACACATTTCATATAAAATACTGTTCTTTTTATATTAGTGATGCACCGATTTATTTTTTTTTTTACAAACACTGTAACTGAAATTAAAGTTTATATAACAAAAATGCTCCTTTCTAGAGTTATTTTTCCCTCTTGCTTGCAAATGAGCTGTGAACATTGACTGGTTCTCCTGAGTTAAATGTAACTCTTACAAGTTGTGAACATTTACGCCTTTCCACAATTGAAATGCTAATTGAGCAATTACTTGAGGCATGAAACATTTCAGTAAATCCGTACTCTTTCTTTTGAGATTGCGAGTGTGAAAATTGCATTTATTGTTTGAATTTCACTATGAATTTTATTGTTCAGGAGTGTATTTCTTTTTTGAGTATCATATTGGTTTATATAGGAGAATGTGGAGCTCACACTTGAATTTTGTTATAAAATTGACAGAATTTGAATGTTCAGACTTTTTCATATTAAAGTTACAAAGCCCAAAGCTTATTGTAATTTTTGGATGAGAGGCATGCTACAAATAATGTTTAGTGAAGTTTTGTTCACACATCAACTTAAAACAGCCTATAAAAGAACAAAAATGTGCAAAATCACACGAAGTAGGCCCTGATCGCTAAAAAAAGAAACTAGGAAAATTTTAAAATGGTCACGCAACCTCCGTTTGACCACTTGAGACAGACCCAAAGTTGTTCTTTCAAAGAGTGAGAACATTTTTATTTTATTTTATTTATATTTGTGAGTTGTTGGTCAAAACACTGGTGCTTTATTTATTTATTTAATTGATTGGTTGGTTAGAAATTGATTGAAATGGTTCGCTAGGCTAGCTCATGTAGGTTCAGGGCACACATGCTTTATTTGTATTGCTGCTAATTTTGTCTGTTTATTGGAGGTATTGTGTTATGAGTCCTTTTTGTCTTTTACAGAGCAACTGATGTCCAAGCGTCATATTTAGAGGAAGGACAGTTTTCACTCATGCGTTCCCAGGGGTCAGATGGAGGCAGGGAAAAATTTGTTCTCAGCCTCAAAGAAGATTTGTAAGTGTTCAGCAGTTGTTTATTTTAAAAAATTTTCCATCTGTAAGTGTAATACAAATCAGTGTGACCTTCAATTCTTTTCTGGTTATTTTTTTAGTACTTGCACTACCTAGTTATTGTGCTTGTAATAGTTAGACTATTTGCTCTAGTATACAGTGGCATGCGAAAGTTTGGGAACCCCTTGTAGAATCTGTGAAAATGTGAATAATTTTAACAAAATAAGAGAGATCATACAAAATGCATGTTATTTTTTATTTAGTACTGTCCTGAGTAAGATATTTTACATAAAATATGTTTACATATAGTCCACAAGACAAAAAAATAGCTGAAATTATTCAAATAACCCCCTTCAAAAGTTTGGGAACCCTTGGTTCTTAATACTGTGTGAGGTTACCTGGATGATCCACGACTGTTCTTTTGTTTTGTGTTGGTTGTTCATGAGTCCCTTGTTTGTTCTGAACAGTTGAACTGAGCACTGTTCTTCAGACAAATCCTCCACGTTCTGTAGATTCTGCAGTTTTCCTGCATTTTTGCATATTTGAACCCTTTCCAGCAGTGACTGTATGATTTTGAGATCCATCTTTTCACACTGAGGACAATTGAGGGACTCAAACACAACTATTAAAAAAGGTTCAAACATTCACTGATGCTCCAGAAGGAAACACGATGCATTAAGATCCGGGGGGTGAAAACTTTTGAACAGGATGAAGATTTCCAACTTTTTTCTTTTGTTGAAATATATATATATATATATATCCATTTCCATTTCCATTTATTACTGCCCTTCAGAAGCAACAGAAGATACTTGCATGTTTCCCGGAAGACAAATTAAGTACAATTTACCTTGATCTTCAAATTAAAAAAGTTTTCACCCCCCGGCTCTTAATGCATCGTGTTTCCTTCTGGAGCATCAGTGAATGTTTGAACCTTTTTTAATAGTTGTGTTTGAGTCCATCAATTGTCCTCAGCGTGAAAAGATGGATCTCAAAATCATACAGTCACTGCTGGAAAGGGTTCAAATATGCAAAAATGCTGGAAAACTGCAGAATCTACAGAACGTGGAGGATTTGTCTGAAGAACAGTGCTCAGTTCAACTGTTCAGAACAAACAAGGGACTCATGAACAACCAACACAAAACAAAAGAACAGTCGTGGATCATCCAGGTAACCTCACACAGTATTAAGAACCAAGGGTTCCCAAACTTTTGAAGGGGGTTATTTGAATAATTTCAGCTATTTTTTTGTCTTGTGGATTATATGTAAACATATTTTATGTAAAATATCTTACTCAGGACAGTACTAAATAAAAAATAACATGCATTTTGTATGATCTCTCTTATTTTGTTAAAATTATTCACATTTTCACAGATTCTACAAGGGGTTCCCAAACTTTCGCATGCCACTGTAAGTAATCTGCCGATACTTGCCAGTTTTAAGATTAATGGCATTGACAGAACTGCAAGTTTTCTATTTTGTCTACAAACAATCTTATCAATAGATCAAACTTTTTTTTTTTTTTTTTTCAGCTTTTGAGTTTTTAATAAATTGTGTGTAATGTTTAGAGCTGTTGCGAAAAATCCTCGACTTCATTTTGCTGGCGTCGACTAACACACAAGTAATGATAAAGACATTTATCATGTTACAAACTATGCTGTTCTTCTGAACTTTCCATTCATCAAAAAAAAAACCTTCTCAGCTCTTTTCAACAGAATAATAATAATAATAATAAATGTTTTTTGAGCAGCAAATCAGAATATTAGAATGATTTCTGAAGGATTATGTGACTGGAGTAATGATGCTAAAAAGTCAGCTTTCAAAGACAGCTTTGTTTGTTCCTAATAAACTGTTTAACTGCAGTCACAAGTGAATCTCAAGTTATTTTCTGTGATTGCTAAATATATTCTAAATAAACTACAAACAAAAAATATATAAATTAATCAATAAAATGATTAATTTACTTAACATGTTAAAATTGATTTACAGTACTTTTTTGCAGTTTTCTAACAGTTTGGACTTGAATAAAGAAAACTTGCACTTAACCTTTTCACAGGCATTTTGTTTTCATAGTTTGACAGATATCGTGATGTATCATTATATGATTGTCTAGCAATATATCGATTATCACAGAATCGCTGTATTGTGATTATATCGTATCGTGAGGTACCCTGCAATTCCCACCCCTGTGTGTGTGTGTATATGTATATATGGGGGGGTGGAGTTTAGTTTGTCACCTTTTTCAATCCTGACGAGTTTGCACCCCTGATTATGTATTTTAACAGTTTTGTTCAATAAAACCATGATTTCTTGCTTTTGATACTTTATTTGAACTAATTATTATTGCATCATTGTTATTATATATGTATTTTAAGTCATTTTAAAAGCTATTGTTCACTTACATCTATTTGTATTACCACAGAAACATTATTATAATTATAGGTCCCTATGAAATCCGTTTTATTTCCAAAATCAGTTTTTTCCATTTTCATTTTTCTATACTCTGTTTTAATGGTTAAATTAAATTTTATTAAAGGGGTGGTTGACTGTTTTTTTTCTAGGCTTGATTGTGTTTATGGGGTGCAGTCTAGCATGTGTTCATGCTTGTTTTTTTTAAAAATGCATTATTTTTCACATAATTTACCTTTATTCCACACCTCTCTGTCCCTTCTCTGACAAACACCTCGATTTATTTCCTGGTTTATGAAGCCCCTCCCTCGATGGGCTGAGATTGGTTAGCTGGCTCAGTGTGTTGTGATTGGCTAAACCGCCTCTAGAGCACATCTAAACGTCCCGCCCCTCTCCTCAGCGGCATGCGTTCCGGTTGAATTGTAAACAGTGGCGTTGTCTATAATGCTTATCAATTTGAGCCCGATTGAGACCCAGAGGATATTAGTGAAGAGGATCGTGCAGAACCTGTGCAAGCACGGCTCTTAATGGTATGTTTGGTTGTTGTTGTCTCATACTTTTAAATACGCTGCTATTTGTAAGTGCTACTGCTTCTGTTAGCTTTTAATATACGGTTTTATCCTGATTAAAGCTTTAATACAGCACAGCAACCGCACGCGTGTCCATTTATAATGCTTCTCATTGCTGTGTGAAAATAAGTCTATAATTGGAACAGTTTGTTGGAGCTTATCTGACGATCTGAATGAGAGAGGGAGAGAGAGAGAGAGATGCAGAGCAGGGCGACAGAGTAACAGTATTAAGAACCGTTGCTTTAATGATTTTGAAACTTGTGAATCCATTAGAATCGTTAGAAGACAGAATCGCGATTCATATGAATAGATTGTTATGTGCACCCCTAGTTTTCTCTTCCTCTTCTCTAAAGCAGCGCAGCATGGCCTCGTCCCCTTTGCTGCGTGTTCCCGGGGGCAGGGTTTATCTGGGTCTGTGACGTATCAGACCTGGGAAGTAACTCGTTGTAGTCCCTTACCAGTCGTTTTTGTAGGCATTAAACTGCCAGAATTTTAAAAGACGATATCTCCGTTTGCATTGAACTTTCAGCGCCGCAAGTCTGCAGATATTGTTTATGCTCAAACAGCAACATTACACACTAACTAATGTT
Source organism: Schizothorax lantsangensis (assembly GCA_027422415.1). Taxonomy (NCBI): domain Eukaryota; kingdom Metazoa; phylum Chordata; class Actinopteri; order Cypriniformes; family Cyprinidae; genus Schizothorax; species Schizothorax lantsangensis. The sequence continues at coordinate 12,907,663 of CM049850.1, read as the reverse complement.
AAAAAAGTGAAATCGCAATCAACCACCCCTTTAATCAAAAAGCCTGTCTAATTAATTGAGTTTTACAGTTTTATCTGTACCAGATTCTTATTTTCTGGATTCCATTTTAATGGTTCCATTAATTTTTTTTACTATATTACTATATTAATTTTTTCCTAAATAAATTCTGGTAAATAATATTTCTGGTAAATACTCCTTTATTTAAAATACTGATTATAATTTTATTATTAGACTAGAACATGTGGATATGTTGTCTTCAGCCAGATCAAAACCTTGACCAACATTACTATAGAACTTATTGCTGCGAAACTTTGAATCTGCTTCTGTTTTTCAGGAGTGATTTGTGTCAGGTTCTGAGACTTGCTGTTTAGTTCTTGCACTCTGTTGCACTTTGACACAATGATTTTGCTTTAAAAATAGATTTCATAGAAGAGTTTGGTTACTAAACATTTAATTTGGTTTACATAAAATAATTTCACCTTAAAACTTTGTTCACGTTAATTTGCATGTCATTGTGTCAAGTTTGCGTTGTTTTGGGATCTGAAATTAATACTGTTGCCAATAGATTAATCGATTAATAAACAGGAACCATAAATGTTAACCAGTCTGATTTAGGCTATTCGCAAATCGTCTGAAACTTGCACTAAAATAGTATTACTGTTTTGTTCAGCGCAGTGAGTAACAAGCTATGCGCAGACGAATTATGTTCATATTTAAAAGTCCAAACAGTCAGTAAGCGACAGGTGCTTGTAAAGTAAATGATTTTGACGATTTTGCTGCGTTTTAATGCGCTGCTTCACTGCCGCTCACTGCACAGAATAGACACAGAGAGATCGACACTGCGCCAGATCTCGCAGCCGATAGCTAATCAAAAGTCGCTAGGTTTGTCAGTATGGTGTGAGCCGCCAAAAGGGTCTGAAAGTTGCTAAATACTGAAAGTCGCGCTCTTGATCGGTGGATATTGTTACAAGTAAAGAGAGAGAGCTTGTCTTTTTTCCTGAGCACACAGAACGAGCAGTGTTGGGGAGATTTTGTTAATCGAGATGGTTTCATTAGATAAGATAATAATAGTAATAAAAACAAAAATGTGTCACTTGCCTGCCCAGGTAAAGTCTATGTGTGGGAAACACGTGTTTACTACGGTGATCCTGCGGTGTGCTGTAATGAGTTATATGAAGCGGCTTGGATGAGAAACCGAATCTGCTCTTGGCTGTTTCATGCAAAACAGGACTTCATCTTAAGTGACTCGGAGGCTGAGCTGCTGCCTCTTGTGTCAGTCTCGTCTCCCCTTCTGTTCATGCTGCATCGGACTTCTCCGATATTACAAAACCGATATCCGATTATATGCTTATATCGGGAAAAATATCGGTCGATTTCGGTCGATCGCTAATTCTGTTTTCTTTAGTTTTCTGTAATTAAGGCATGTTGTTGTTCATTTTATGGTAAAACTAATGTGTCTTACTGATAATGCATGATCAACAATTATTTACAAAATAGCGAATAACATGTATAAACTGAAAAATATATTTTGAAATGTATATTTTATCTTTCCTTAGACCTCTCAACTGGTCTTCTGTCATTCTCTCATATTGGAGACAAAGATACATTGGCAGCTCAGGTAATTTTTGGACTCATTGACACTTATGTTTTATCCTGTAAAGCCTGACATGAAATAAGTCAGAAAAACTTTATCATATTTATATGTCCAGAAAGTAAGATGACATTCTGATAGCTTATAAATCAGTGAGATCTTGTAACAATGCAGCAGACTACTTGCATAAAATGTATATAAATATCAGTTGTCACTCTATCTGCTAGTAATATGTCTTGGTAAGATAAGTAAATATTTTGTTTTTTAATAAAAGCTCTACAGTTTTTATTGTGGGGGCAAAACATATAATGCAAAGCAAAATGTTTGACGGATGTACAAACAAACAGTATCATATTTTATTACTTTAATACTTGCATTTTAACTTATGGATAATTTATGGACTTAAAGGTCAACTTAAGTTGCTTCAGTGTTTCTTAAAATATTATTAACAACCAGGGCTTGACATTAACACCCACCAAATGCGGGGGGATTTAAGCAGTGGCGGGTAACACGGTCAATCCTACTGGCCACTCTGGCGAGTTGAATTTTATATACAGTTACAGAGCTCGACATTAATGCATGTCCGAGACAAGTAGATTTTTTTGAAGGGGCAAGTGAAAGAAGAGAATTGAACTTGCCCGACCGGACAACTAATCTGATTAAAACATCTAATTGCACCGAAATTTCGGCGAGAATGGTTCTGATTTTATTACATTCGGTGTAAACGGCGATTGATAATGGATAATCAGAAACATAAAAATGTAACTTTGTTTTTATATTTATAACATACAGCCTAGTTAAGCAACATGACACGACCAAGAGAGGGAAGTTCCCTGAAAACCACGATTGCAAATTTGACATTTTATACAAAAGTTAAAACGAGAAGTTAATAAAGCCTACATCTTAGTTCAATATTTGAATTTGAATTTATTGAAAGGATATATTGTCAATGTTGACTGTTTTTGCTCCATTTGGTTAATGAAAATGGTTCCAAACAAAGATCACAGCAGAACAGTCACGCATGCCTGAGCAACACACAGCAGTGTTTTGTTAATAAATGATTCACGTTTTTGAATTTTGAATCAGAGTCAATGATTCAGTGGTCCATTCATAAGGACAGGCACTTGCTTCATTCTTGAATGAATCAGCTGTCTGAACGAATAGTTTGAAGGCATGCTTCACTAACCGGGTTTCCATCCAAGGATTTGTTTGCGCAAAAATATTTAGCGCTTTAAAATATTTACGATATAGCTGATGGAAATGCCAATTATCGATTAAATTTCTCATGTGTCGACACAATCTTTTTCCGTTTAACTTTAGCTCATAAATTCCATATCGATATTTCAAATGTCGCAAAAATTTGTTTGGAAACACTTTTTGTCGAGAAAAGTGGCTTTAACACAAATAAATGTGGTGTCACATGTAGGGCTGGACCAGAATATTCGATTATTCGAATATTCGTTCGGTGGGTTGGCATTCGATTTTCAATTTTGAGATTCGAATATCTTTTTTTTTTTTTTTTTCTTTTTTTTCGAACACCTGGCATCCCCCGCGAAACGTTTCTCAACTTGTCCGCCTGGCTGAACATCTGCAACAGACCGTTCGCCAATGAAAGACGTTCGTGCTGACCTATAGCATGCATACAGGGCCTAAAATTAACACTCGCCAAGCGCCAAATGCGAGTAAAAATTGACGTTGGCGAGTATGTGTAACAGTGCCAGTCGCCAGTTGGCGGGTCCTACTTTTACGAAATATAACAATGCAATCTAGTGAAAACAACAGCCAGTTTTAAAGAGATTCGCTATTTCTGATGCAAGCGAATAAAATATTTTCCAAAGACAAGATCATTGTGGTTAGCTGTTCTGTCATAAGCGACAAGAGAGAATCAAATAATAGGATACATACGGGCTGATAAGGTCAGAGCAGTGTGATGGCCAGCTTGTCCCTAGACATGGTTCTAATAACTTTTACCTGAGAAGATTTTGCTGCTTCATTTCGGAAGATTAACTTTTCTCTTCTTTATTCTTCATAACCCGAGAATGTGGCAACACATACCTGGGGTTTCGCCGCCTAAACGGTGCAGTGAAGTATAGTTTGAAAGGCTGCGCGTTCGGCTGAACACATACGCTGAGCCGCTTCATCAGACAGCGCACCAGTAGCGCTTCAACGGACGAAAATACACAATTATGTAAAAATGCGCGGTTTTGGTGAGTTACCTCATAAACGTAGTCTTAAATGAGTTATAAAGTCTTAAATGACCGTAAAGAGTTTGGAGAAAATCGGATATGTGTCAGATCCACGTCATGTGCATCAGGTTTTAAAGAGACAGCGCTGATTTTAAAGTGAAACCTGCTGAAGCCTGTCATTGAGGTAAATCAAAGAATAAAAGAAAAAGAGAAATCTTTATAGCTTGAATAAAGATTAATTTGTGTAGTTTATGCATATACATTTTATAGTTTATGTGAAGATTGTTTTAAAATCACTTAAATTAAAAGTTATATATTTCAGAGCCTATTAAATGTTAAAAATAATGGCTTTCAATTATACTGTAATGTTGAATGGCTATAAATAATAGGTAAAATTGAGGGAAAATGCATTTAATAGAGACACCAGTAGCAGGACAAATTAAAAACATTGTAAATATGCTTATTCATTGTAGTAGTAATGACTGCCTGTTTTTGCAAAAAGAGTTTCATGGCCGGTAAAAAAAAAAATTTACCGGCCAAATAATTTATCACGTCACCGGCCATTGGCAGGCATGGCAAAAAGTTAGTTTTAGGCCCTGCATGCATATATTTCATGAAAAATCTTCTATTATGAGTGCGCTTGCCGCACATACATTTGAAATAATGAACTTAAGCGCGCAAAAGACGCGACATGTGAATGGACCCTCTGCTACCACAAAACCGAATGAGATGCGTGCGTTTTCTTTCCGTCAACTGTCCCGAGATGCGAGCGAAAGTCTTGGATCAGCATGCAGTCGAGATGTGCTGATGTGAAGCCGCTTTGAGAGAGTGAAAGAGAGAAGACATGGTCCAGCTGATTGCAAAATTGGACGTGCTTGAGTTATTAAAGTTGATTAGATTTATTAATGTTTTTAAAAAGCGCGAAAGAGAACTTGCGCTGTTCCTCAGGGGGATATTTGTGTATGCGCTCAGAGACGGAGCAGAGCACAGACATGTAAAGTCATCCTTTAGCTGAACGTATGCGCCTAAACGGTCAAATACACGCAAAAATGTGTCAAAATGCAGCGCTTAGTGATTATTCACGTAAATCCTCGTCGGTTATGTAATAAATGAATGTAAACAGATGATACTGAAAATACGCGTGTAACAGTAAATTGGATCTTATTGGATCTTAGTAAATTGCGGCTCTTAAAGTGACAGCGGGCTATATTCCTGCTGCCGACTGTGTGCTTTATATTAATCAAACAACAAAAGACAAAGACAAAATCACTCACTGCTCTTCACAGAAGGTCTTTTGTAGCTTTAATAAGAAACAAAGGAAGTTTAATTTATACAGTGAAGACTACGCTGTTTTATTTTGCATTCGATTATTCAATTTCTATAGTAGGCTGTTAACTGAATATTTTAGATTTGCATAAAAAAAAAATTGGTTATATGGCCCGCTAATAATCGTGTTAAATAATCGTGATTACAATATTGACCAAAATAATCGTGATTATGATTTTTGTCATAATTGAGCAGCCCTAACCGAAATGAACATTCCTATAAACGTTTATCAGAAAAATAATACAACTGTAACCGTTTATGATTATTGCTTGATTATCAAGTAGATTATCTAATAGTCTATAACAAAGTACAAAAAAATAAAACATGACACATGTTAATAAAAATAATTTTATGTAGGCCTATACAATTTAATAATAGGCTGTTTTGTTTCAAAAGGATGAAGAACAGGCTACTAGCCTATAGCCTATAATTTACGCAATAGGAGAAATTATGTATGGAAACAGCTCAAGGGCAATTTTTTTTGCGATACACCAAAACTTATGTGACAATTCGATTTTTTTTTTTTTTTTTTTTTTAGGGATGACGTCATCACGCACACCATTTTATCGGTAAAAGTCCAGTTGGATGGAAACAGGCTGTAGACAGCACATTTCGCAAAGATTTTTTTAACGGAAATATTCTCGATAACAAAACAGAGCAAAAACTGGATGGAAACTTGATTGACTCATTAAGACAGTCACTTGCTGCCACCTACTGGCGGTTTACTTTCATAGTAGCTTATCTTTGCATTTTTTCCAACATTTCATATTTGTATATAAAAAATATATATTTATGTGTATATATGTGTAAAACACCGAGCTCACAACATTATTTATGCTGTTATAATTTTGCTTGCAGTGTAAATGCATTCGTGCTATATTTCAGCTACATTGAACCGTCTGTGTAAATGCATATGAATGCTGCTACAGTCACTTGTTTCTTCTGCAGTGGAAAGATCGATTTTGTAGATACTGATTTCATATGATTGGTAACAGCCCCATATTATCTTATATTATTATATTAAGTGAAATTATTAATAAAATGTAAGAATTTGATATGAAAGATGCATGCATTTAATATGGTTAGGACAAAAATGCCCTTTGAATAGGTCAAAAATGACCTGGAAATCAATTTAAATTTTTTGTATTAAGTCATACAAAATGTAATTTCCCAACAACAAAATTGTGGCCAGTGAAAATGCTGAGTGGCTTGTAAATTTGGAAAACCACTAGCCACAGTGGCCGGTAAGCAAAAAAAGTTAATGTCAAGCCCTGCTAACAACATAAAATTTAGCTTTTTTTTTTTTATTTACTTTATAAAAATCAGTAAAGATTTCACAGCAAAAAGTTATGTGTACCACAACCTGAAGACGGACATTTTTGGATTTATACTGGGCCTTTGACTTGCTAAAAAAGTAAAAACTATCAATCAGTTGACAGAAGGCATGTCGTAGATTGTATACAGCAGGCTATTAGAAAAAAAGTAGTAATTTAGAGGCCTTGGAAATTTGCATATCAAATATCATATGGTAGGTATATCAAATATCATATGGTAGGTTTAAGCTCTCTTTTGTTCTTCTTAGGCCACTGTGCTCCCAGTGATGATGGAGGAAGAGGAGGGTTCAGCCAGTGAAGGGACAGACAGTGAAAGGTTCAGTGGCAGCATCGCCAGCTTCTTGGCCAATGAGAAACTGATGTCTCTGGACAGCATGAACAGTGATATGACAGGTCGGTTACGTTTTTTTTTTTTTTTTTTATTATTATATGTTCCAAAAGAATAAGCTCTAAAGAACCAAGATAAGCCATGCAATAATTGATGTAAATGAACTTTTTGTCCTCTAGATGATGACATTGATGATGAGGAACTGGAGCTGTATTTCAACAAGCTGATGCCACCTGCAATGCAGAGAGGCCGAGTAGAAGGACAAGAAATCCCTGTTGTGAGTTCTCCCTTGCTGTTTGGTTACCAAAGCTTACCTTTTTTTTATTTTTTTAAATGAAATGATCTGTTCCTGTTGTAGGAGTTACCTTCCAGTTCCTCTCAACCCCACTCCGCTGAACCAGAAAGGAACAGACACCATGATGACTATGACCAAGTATGAGTTAGTTCCTAAAATCAAAATGAACCTCATTTACTTTCTTAATGCATGCACATTTCACATATGCATATTGTTACAAAGAAAAAAATCATTCTAGAATTATAATATAATTTCTGTGTTCTGAAACGTTTTGGCTAATGTTTGCCTTTACTGTGTCACACTACAGAGGGACTTTCACATGCCTGATGTGCGTCTGGCAGCCACAGGTATGGATTCTTGTCCTGCAAGTGATGAAGAGGATACAGAGGATGAACTAGAAGCTTCACAGAACCGGGGCAGAGCAAGATTCCTCCTACCCAGCACCTCCAGACAACCGGTTGGTCTTAAAGGAACACTACACTTTTTTTTTTTTTGAAAATAGGCTCATTTTCCAACTTCCCAAGAGTTAAACAGTTGAGTTTTACCGTTTTCGAATCCATTCAGCCGATCTCTGGGTCTGGCGATAGCACTTTTAGCGTAACTTAGCATAGATCATTGAATCTGATTAGACCGTTAGCATCTCTTTAAAAAATGACCGAAGAGCTTCGATATTTTTCCTATTTAAAACTTGACTCTTCTGTAGTTGCGTCGTGTACTAAGACTGATGGAAAATGAAAAGTTGTGATTTTCTAGGCTGATATGGCTAGGAACTATACTCTCATTCCGGCGTAATAATCAAGGAACTTTGCTGCCGTACCATGGGTGCAGCAGGTGCAATGATATTACGCAGCGCCTGAAAGTAGTCCCCAGAAAGTGTATTGACTCAGTGCATCTCAGTGTGGTATGGAAACAGCTCCAGTCAAGACTGCAAAGCCTTGCAGAGAGTTGTGCGCTTAGCTGAGCGCATCTCAGGGTCTGCTCTCCCCTCTCTGCAGGACATCTACCTCAAACGCTGCAGAAGCAGAGCTTTCAAAATCAAGGACTCAAATCACCCTGGTAACTGTCTTTTCACACTGCTGCCATCTGAAAAGCGCTTCCGCTGCCTGATGGCAAAAACTGAGAGACTTAGGAGGAGTTTCTTCCCCTAGGCCATCAGGCTCCTAAACTCAAACTCAGCCTCTTAACATCATCATGACTCCACTTTATAATCACTAACAATCAGTAAGATATTCACACTCATTATTCTCTACCTCATACTGACAGTGTCATTTGCACACAACACTTTCTGTGTTTTGGTATCTTATTTTATTTTTTTATTTTTTTTGAGATTGCTGCTACATGTCAACCATGTACAACCTGTTTGCACATTCCTCTCTTTTACAGTCATGCTTATCTTAATATTTAAGTCTACAGTATACTGTCATGCACATTCTTTTATATTTTGTTCTTTATATCTTATTTTTTTATTCATTTCATTTTATGTATACTTTGTGTTGTATTCTATAATATTTGCACTGTCCATGGAGCGGACCTGACTCACATTTCACTGCTGGTTATATACTCTCTGTATAATCGTGTATGTGACAAATAAATCTTAAACTTTAACAGCTAGGTAACTAGTAATGATACAGCTGGGGATTACTTCCAGGCGCTGCGTAATATCATTGCGCCTGCTGCACCCATGGTACGGCAGCAAAGTTCCTTGATTATTAGCTACGCTAAAAGTGCTACCGTCAGATAGGCTTGCTGCGATAGACGGTGTTGGCGATGATACCGGTGTTAAGCCGCAACACCGGTTACGTCACTTGCCCACCGCGGCACTGTCCCTCACCGTCATTTAGATTTTTTTTTATAGTAATAAAAATCATTTAGTTCAGTTATAGGACACTACAATTAAAACTGAACGCGGCTGCTCAATACAGCGCACCGAACAAACGACAGTCGCGCATCTCGGATCAGATTTATTTTATCACACGTGAGGAGAGTGAGTCCAGCTGACTGACGAGAAGAATGAGGTGAGACAGACAAGACGAGTGAGGTGAGACAGAGAAGACGATGGCGGAAGAGTTTCAAAACGAAATGTAAAAGTGACTGTTTTAAAAATATTTTGGATTTTGAAAAGGCTGTTGACTTCTGCCATTAATCTAAGTCAGTGGTTCTCAACCGTTTTCTCCACCGGACCGCACTATGGTCCAAGTGCAAGTATCACTGGCTGCACGCATCTCATTTACATATTACGTCATCAATACAAACCAACCAGATTTATAATATTATTTATAGCCTAAATATTATGATATCTAAATGATTACAGTTATTGAAATAAGTAAATAAATAAATAATACTACTCACCATTAATAAAACACCTGACGCTGTCGGGAGCTGACCAATTTTGTGAAATTCTGCTCGAAAGGAGTAACAGCACAATGAAGTTGTGATTGTAAGTTGCAGTCTGTAAGACGCGCACGGAAGCGTGACTTGACACGCGACATTGCAGAAAGTGTGCGTTCACAAATGTTGATCCAAATATGAAAAGCATTTTCGAATTTAATAATCTGAGGTTCTCTCCAGAGATGTTTTGCCACATTTCTGTAATTAAGGATGATTGCTGCGTAGTAGCCTATGGGTGTTTCTTTTTGCCTGAACATCTTCAAGTGAGTGGCGGGGCAAACCGAAAGTCCAGCACTCTCTTCTCTGCTGATGCTGCGACTATTCTTGTTTGAATGCGTTCCTTCGCTGGCATTTTCCTCATTTTGTTTCTCCCTTAACAAATTTGTCCATTCTGATGCTCAATTTTACAGAACTAATGGCTGCTGATGACTATTTGAATTGAATTCTGCCAAAGTGCACGCTTGTAATTGTTCGTTAAATGCGTGAGTAGGCCTACATAGGTCTGCTCATGTCTGAAAATAATATATGAAAAACAATTATTTTACATAAAAACATTATAGCTTATATTTGTTAAGGATTTTTTTTTTAATTAATGTAAAAACTAAAATGAATCGTAAAACTGAAAGTTATTTTTTAATTGTGTTCAGCACATAGACTGTAACATTCAGCATGGTGGGCTGCATTTGGATTCATGACAGATTCGTTAGAACCACTGATCTATAAGTGATAATGGAAGTTTTTTTAAAACATTCGTTTCTCATTTATTTTGTTCCACAGTATGCTGATTTTTAAATTATTTAAACTGTGCATTTTTCCCCCCATTATTTTACATCAAGGTGTATGCAGTCTGAGCCGCCAAACTTTCTTATTTGTTTTGCTAATAAACGTTCTACATTTCATAATTATCTGTTCCTCATTCTTTACTGATTTTTAGTTTTGTATACCTATTTAAACTTTAAGTTATTTGGTATTTTATACTAGGCATATAGCATGGTGTATTTTTATTCGTTTTAACAACCGCTTGACGCCGAATTGCTGTAAATTTAAAAGTGAAAGTAACACGCGCATGGTGCTTACAGGCTATTTAAAACAGAAGGAAAGCTAGGAAAAGAGGGAAAACGACCCCCCACCACGGTGATACCGGTATTATCGGTGTTGTCACACGTCGATTAACCGGTGGGAAAATTTCCTCACCGTCTCAACCCTACCGTCAGACCCAGAGATTGGCTGAATGGATTCAAAAACGGTAAAACTCAACTGTTTAACTCTTGGGGAGTTGGAAAATGAGCCTATTTTCAAAAAAGTGGAGTGTTCCATTAATCTGCTTTCTGCTCTTATTGTTATCTCTGCTTTTACTTTTTGCGCACTTTTTTTATTTAAAAAAAAAAAAAAATTGTAATTCACTTTCAGTTATTTGTATATGGTCAGGTTGGGGAGAGTCATCGGCTCCATTTTCGACCAGGTTTGGAAGGAGGAAGCTCTGATGATGAACAACAGACGGGGGGAAGGATCCCTGACACCAGGACAGGCATTGAGCACCGGCGCTCAGCAGAGGGACAGGTCATCAACTCGCCTATTACTGGTAAAGGGGTGTTTATTAAATAAAATTTAATTTTACTTGAAGGGGTCATATGACGTGATTTCAAGTTTTGCATTCTCTTTGGAGTGTTACAAGCTGATTGTGCATAGATAAGATCCCTGAAGTTGCAAAGACTAAAGTCTCAAAACCAAAGAGAGATTCTTTATCAAAGTTAAGATTCTGCCATGCCCCCCTAAAACGGCTCATTCAAACACGCCCCCACATGTCTACGTCACGATGTGGAAATATTTGAATAAGGCGTGGTTTCAGTAACCGCAGTAGTGTTGATGCAGCGTGTCTGGGAGAAGCTGTGAACAGCCATGCATTTTATGGACAACCGTTTCGTGAACCTAGGAGAGGAGGTAATTCTGACTTTGCTGTGACAATCTGGCGCTTCTGAATCAGCAACTGTATGTTTTGTTATTAGTTTAATTATTTGCTATTGACTGTTGCGCACGCTAGTGCTGTTCGAAATATCAATACGACGATGTATCGTCACAGAGATTTGACGATACGAGTATCGATACAGCTGGCCCTGTATCGATATTGTGGCATGTGTGCAGCAGTGGACCGCGCTTAATTTGAATACAAGAACACCGTTTAAAATGGAGTCGAAAAGTGCGAGGTTTCTAAAAAACAATGAATAGAGCATAATATATAGGCTACAACAAGGTTTAATCTGGCCGCAGAGGAACACAACTGGGTTGCCTGATATATAGAGACGTAATCCCCGAAACAGAGCTTCACACTTGCGCAATACGGAAATATCTGCTAAATGTAGGCGATGTTCATTTCGGTTATTTTTCCTAACCGACATTCGTTAACCGATTATTAACCGTTAACTGACAAGATTATTTTAAATTAGAACAGAATTAAATTAGAACGAATAAGTGTCTGTGACCCGTTATTAAATTGATAGTATAATAACCATTTAGGTTATTATTTATGCCTATTATTTAGGTGTATTATTCCGTGCTCAAACGCACGCATAAAGCTTGCCGCAAAGCATGGCTAAAGTAATGATTATGAATGCATCGGGGGAAAAATACATTTTAATTATTTATTAATAAACTAGTGCTTTTTCAGACACGCCATCTCCACAGTGGACGTGCCTTTAATAGAGAAATGCACCTATACGGACTACATAATCAGAAGATTTTTTTTATAATTTTTTTTTTTATTGGTTTTCAAGCTTTCTGCAGATTTATTTCTTATGTCTGTGAGCTGGTTCATTGTTGTGACGCGCTCCGTTCACGGAGACTGCATGAGACGACATAAAGCACATCCAAAAATGATGGGAGTATAAGCTCTTTCCGCAGGAAAAAATAAATAAATAAAAATAATTGCAGTAGGCTAAGCGCGATAATACTCCCACATTCCTCATAAACATTTGAAATGTGCCTATACTGCGATTTTTATTATTCATATAAAATAACAACCTGTTTTGGTCATTTACTATTAATTGCCCAGCAAAAAAAGTTTGTTCCTGAATGTCTGTGTGCAGCCGCAACGTGATCCGTGTGAGTGACTGAGCGAGCGAGCGAGTGTGTGTGTGTGTGCGTGAGATTCAGTGAAGACGGCGCATTAGTTTAGAACGCTTCTAATTTTTATTTTTAATGATTTTTTTAATATATTAATGAGTGCATTACAATATAAATGTATTAGAACGAGTGCATTATTATTTATGGGCTTAATAACAAGATGCAAGCAATCAGAATATTTTACCTGGTGGGGAGTGCCCAATGTAAACATGAAACACATGCCATTACCTATATTGTATTGTGGTACAGTTATGGAGACTCTTCATAATGCAGAGGTCAACTGCCTGCTCTGTCAATAGTTAGCAATGGCCCTATAGTATGCAGTGTTTAATAAACAGCTGTTTTACTAAATTCTTCTGAGGTGAAATTTAGTGCAGTCCCGTATCGTGATGTGTATCGTATTGTGACCTCTGTATCGTGATGCATATCGTATCGTGACTTTGCTGGTAATACACAGCCCTAGCGCGCACGCGCGTGTGTGAGAGAGAGACAGGGTCACATCTCAGCACATCAGCTATCTTAATCGCGGCGTGTGTGTGTGTGTGTGAGAGAGAGAGAGAGACGGTCACATCACAGCAGAGTGTACAGCCCGTCAGAAATCGTCTTAATCGCGGCTTGTTTGCTAACACATACAAGCATCATCATGGTGTCTGTCATGTGATTCTGTTCCTCTTTCGGGCTTGAACTGATGGTAAAACTAAGGACATTATTAACCGTCTTTACATTCATTTTGAAAGCTGAAGCTCACGATTATGGAAAGGGGTGTTACATTTCCGACGCGGTGTTCGGCCAATTACAATGCACTGTGCCAGTTGGCCAATCAGAGCAGACTGCGCTTGTCGGAAGGAGGGACTTTGTAGAAAACGAAGCGTTTGAGAGAGGCGGGGCATAGAGGACCTACAATAATGTACAGTATTTGAAAAATAATGTTTTTTTTTTTAACATTAAAGCATGTCAACATATTCTGTTACACCAAATACACCAAATAATGATATTTAAAAAAGCATCATATGACCCCTTTAATTAGGGTTTTTGTTTAAACATTTAGACTGGCAGGAACTATGTCTTATCACTATTTCTCTGTGCCATCAGGTGATGGAGGAGGAGGAGGAGATGGGAGCAGTGGCAGTGATGAGGAGGGAAATGGAGCCGTATCTACCATTCCTTTGCCTCCCACCACAGGTCAGAGCACCTATGATGTGCTTCGTGGTCTTGGCATCGTGGGTGGAAATGGACAGATGGGAGATGATGATCAGCTTCAATCTTTGCTCAGCAGATCAGGCATGATTACGCATGGCCAGGTAATGTTAGTGTCATATGAGCAATTAATAATGATCAGTGTAAAATTTGTATCTTCTTAAACAACAAGAACATGGCATTCGGATTTGGGGTAACTTGCTTTAAAATGGGAAGCTTAGACACAGCTTCAAAGTTAGACTACAAGCTAGGGATGGCTCGATACCATAATTTTGGCTTCGGTATGATACCAGAATGTAATACCTTGGCATCGATACTAAATCGATACCATAGGTGACAAATAACCAGCCTCAAAAGATAAGTGAATTTAAAACAATTTTATTAAAATAATAATAATTATCGTAATGCCTTTTGTATCACACTGTAACAAAAAACCTACAGGGATCATAGGTTACATTTATGTTGATGTTGGAGGAAAAAAAAAAAAAAAAACTTAAATAATACAATGTAAATATATTCAAATCTCCTTATCTTTTCAGTGCAAACGCATAGTGCAAACAATGTCTCAAAATGCAACAAAAAACCTACCGGGAACATAGGTTACTTTTTTTTTTTTTTTTTTTTTTTTTTTTTGAGTTTGAAGAAGAAAAAAAATACAACTGAAGTAACGCAATTAGTGCAACAAATGTTGCTTTATTGTAAAGTGTTATTCTAACAATCAAAGTAATATTCAAAATCACATTATTATTTCTCTCTCTCTCTCAGATTGTTTTCAGATTTCAGACTCAGATAGCCAAAGAAAAAGCATTAAATATAAATCTCACTCTCTCGGCTGCTTCATATTAGCGGTCGGCAGCACGGCAGAAACATTCCCTTCATATCATTGATACTAAAATTAATATAGCAAAACTCTTGCTCAATTCAAATTCAATTAATATTCGATTGTATGAAATGCAGGTGCATAATATTACGTGACCAAAACTTCAATGGTTCTTCTAACGTGTCACACATGCACATTTGAGCTACTGTATCACATTTGTATGTGCGTTGATCAGTTGTAAATAAGTTGAAATTAAATCTGAATTTATGAATGTTACACTCACCTGTCGATCTCTTAATTCTCTGAAAAGATCAGGATGAGCAAGTGACAAATGCTTAAAAAGGTTTGATGTGTTGCCTCCTGTGGCAACCCATGATTTATAGCAACGCTTGCATACAGGTGCAGTAACCTTAGTTCGTTCACTTTTGTCATCCGTTTTGTTTGCAAAGTAAAGCCATATTTCACTTCTACTGTTCTCATTTTCTAATTTCGGGTGCGTTGATAGTTTAATCTGTTTGATCCATCGCGTTGTTCTGTTGTCACATTTACCGCCCGGTTGCGCAGCAATTTGGGAAGCACTGTCACCTACAGGTGCACTTTGCAACAGCAGCGTATGAAATACCGAATTGAGCAAAATTATGATTTCGTACCGTTTGAAATATAATATTTTTCCAGTATCGGTATACCGCGCATCCCTACTACAAGCTAACTAAAAATAGCTAACTGCATACATATGCTCATCTCTTAAAAAGCTTAGAGGATAATTCTAAATGTGTATTTTTTTTTTTTTTTTTTTTTTTTTGTGTGTGTGTTTTAGCATATCCTAGCATAATTATACAAAGCACAGCACAATTATAGATTGTATTTTTATTTATTTTTGATCTCTTCAGATGGGTGACCGTGTTGGACCAGTTGGCACAGGGGAGGCTGCTCACGCTACTGTGGCTTCTGGACCTGCCAGTCGATGCCCAGTTAATTGGAGCATGAGTCTGGATCGACAGGAGGCTCTTGTAAGTCTTTGTCCGTATTTTTTGCTGTAGCAAAAATTGTTGATGTTACCCTTAAAGGTGCTATAGAATGGAAAACTGTATTTACCTTGGCATAGTTGAATAATAGGGGTGACCCCGAATAGTCGATGATTCGATGCTTCGATAGGAGGAGCCTGATTCGACTCCCAATCTCACAGTCGAATATTCGCGGGGTGTTATGATCATGCCATTTTGGAAATATGCGGGTGCTCAAATCTTTGATTTCACATCAAAACTACCAGTTTTCTCCCAATAAGTTAATATACTGCCTATTAAAATAATGCTGTAAATAGGAATCTGAAAAGAAAGAAGCTTCAAATAAATATTTTAACATGCGTTAATAAATTCAACCACCCCTATAGATTTAAGTTTCACTTTCCATAATCTGTGACTGACAGAGGACCATTTTGGCGGCAGGGATTTAAATCTTTAACAAGACTCAAACTGACACAGGCCGAGTGAAAGACTGGATTTTTTCGATCAGGTAGGGTATAACTTACCGATTTCAAAACATTTCAGCCAGTTTATATATCGTGTATATATTATTTATCTCGTATATGATGCATTTGGTTGAGTTGCCCTGCAGTAAAGCGCTTCATTGAGGTACGGTGATGATCTCTTAAAGCATGCAGCGCGAGCAGTACAAACAACAATGAATGCAGAATATTAATAACTATGACTGGGACTGTCATATTCATGACATTATAATGAGAATACTATTATAATAAAATGCTGTGAAGTTTTAGAGTTTAGTTGTCGTGTTTCTGCACGTTGTTGCGGTGAAGAACACGTCCACAAAAGGAGTTCATTCAGAGCCGCGCAGACACGTTCATGACATGTGCATTCGGGGCATTTCGTGCAGATAGCATATAAGTCGTAATATTAACGTTATGTTGCATAAATAACGAAGTGTATTCTATATTGGATAAATGAGTTAAATCCCATTGATTTAAAAACCTGCTATCAAAAGCTTCATTCTACTGGTCATCTTCAGCGCACGCAGCTCAAAACAGAAATGCAGAACAGTAATAACTGTCATATACATAACGTTATAATGAGAGCACTATTGTAAAAAAAAAAGTTGTGAATTCTTAGGGTTTCGCTGACGTTTAATGTTAACTATCTTTTAATAAAACATTATTTACCCCGTTTGTATCTGCGAGGCATCCGTTACACATTTTCCCTGTGTGTTAACGTCAGTAATTATGACTGTATCCGACTTGACTCTTGGTAATGTATTTTGCACCGCCCCCAAAGATATGATTCGACTATCAGTCGAATATCGGCAAGATTCGAAAATTCCGATTCGACTATGAAAATCCTTAGTCGGGGACACCCCTATTGAATAATAAGAGTTCTGTACATGGAAATGACATACCGTGAGACATATATATTTTCCTCCCTGTGTTTCCTTCCTGCTGTGTGAGAAATGAGCTGAAATGAGCCGCACTATGAAACAGCCAATCAGAGCAGAGCTCAACATTGAGCCGCACTGTGAAACAGCCAATCAGAGCAGAGCTCAACATTATTATTCATGACCCTTCCAAATAAGCCAATAACAGACCATTTCATTCTAGGGAGAAATCCTAGGGTTGTAAATGCACATGTAAAACCATTTCTGGAGAATGTTTGCACTTACCTAAGCCACATACCTTCTATGTAGATATCAGAGAACAATTTAAAATATTGTATCAGTGCTTTCTATGGCACCTTTAACACTTTTCCCCTTAACAGGATGCAATGGATAACACCGCAGAAGTTCACCTGGATTCTGTATACTTGAGGGCAGGTGCTGGTCATAACCCTCAGGACATTTCTTCTACAGTCAGCCCCTTCCTTCAGGGCACCCAGAGCAGTTTCCACCTCTCTCGGGTACTTCAGGAATCGCATAAAACAGAACAAGGGATCGACCTGGGGCACACTGTGGATCTTGGTGCCCTGGGCTTGCGTGGTGGCCCTTGTGGGGATTCTCCAGTTCTCAATGAGCAGCAGAGCACCAGCAGTAAAGATGATCAACCTGGAGAGTCTCTGGATGCTAGGTACCTTTGCCAGAGCTTTGATGAGAATCATGGGGAACATAATGATATTTGGAATCACCAGCCAGACAATTTGGAGCTTGAGTTACAGCAAGGTAACTGTCTTTTCCATTTCTAATGTAGTGATGTCAACGTGTTTCTCTGACATTTGTAGTATTACATGAATTATTAAAAGTATTTGTATTTTATGATTTAGAAATTAATGTAGTATTAATGTAAAGTATTTCCTTAGGTGCAAATGCCACTCATAGTGTGGTCTACCAGAATGAAGAGGGAAAGTGGGTTACTGATTTGGCCTATTACTCTTCCTTCGCGAAGGAAATGGATGCCAATATGCCTGAGGAAGTTGCTATGCAGTTTCAGTCTGAAGATTTTATTGCTGGAAGTAAGTGAAATGTTCTCATGCTTAACGAAAATTAGATTTTTGGTGTGCCATTTCTCAATTGACTCTCTTCTGCAGAACATGCAAAAAAGGTGACTTTTTTTTTTTTTTTTTTTTTTTTTCAATTTAATGAAAGTGATTGCAGAATAAAAACATTCTATAGCTCAATCGGCAGAGTATATCACAAGCAATACCAATACATTGTAATTGTCTGGCAGTTATTTAGTGTCTCCTGTTGTGTTTGACTGGTGAAAGGCAGTCATGTGTGTTTCTAACAACATTAAAGGGATAGTTCACCCAAAAATGAAAATTGTCATCATTTACTCACCCTCAAGTAGTTCCAAACCTGTATGAATTTCTTTGTTCTGCTGAACACAAAGGAAGATATTTTGAAGAAAGTTTGTAACCAGGCGGTTTTGGGGCTCCATTGACTTCCATAGTTGTAAATCATAGTTGGAAAAAAAATACTATGAATGTCAATGGTGCCCCAGAACTGCTCTGTTTCCCACATTCTTCAGAATATCTTCCTTTGTGTTCAGCAGAACAAAGACATTCATACAGGTTTGGAACTACTTGAGGGTGAGTAAATGATGACAGAATTCTCATTTTTGGGTGAACTATCCCTTTAAGATGTGTAAATTGACACTTTGAATGAGTTAATACATTAAATGAATTCTTTGAATTCATTGCTTTCATTGCATAATATTGTATAACCTTAGGCCAGGCCATGGACAAGATAATTGAGGATCAGGAGGAGTTTGACAAGGAGCACCAGTTTATGCAGGTATGACTGGTTGGCAGGTATTTTGAGTTCAACCAACCTAGAAGTGTATTGTACACAAATGCTCTTAGATGTGATTCAGCAACCAACATTTTTTTTTTTTTTTGCCCTCTGGTAGGAAGAGCAGATTCAAGCTGTAAATATGAGTGAAGTGCTGGGAGACACATCTTGGAAAATCCCAAGTAGTAGCAATATCCTCATGAGGGCCTCCCAGGTCTCCTCTGTACCTGAGCCTGAGAACCAAAGTTATCTGCGTATTTCACTGGGGGAGTTTTTTCAGCGGCGCTCTGAAGCTCTGGGGTGCCTTGGGAGCAGTGAAGAGGACAATGTTAAAAGGGTGAGGACTCTATCCCTAAGCAGATATCTTCTAAGATAACATCCTCACTGAAATCTAACTTCAAAATTGTCTCATTTGGAGCACTCTGTGTGCTACACAAATGACTCTAGCCATGTGAAGTGCACTAACCACCCAGGGCTTAAAGTTCTCCGACACCGTGCTGTATCTCCGGCGTGCAGTGTTTGGCTGCGGAAAAATAAAATCCTACATTTAAAAAAAACTTGTTGATATCACTGTCGAGTCCATGAGTTCACCTACCAATGGTATGGGAGGAGCACAGCTTTCACTCTCAACCAAACTAACATTAGTAGCCAATCAGAATTTTTTGCTCTTATAAACACGAGACGTGCATAATAGTGGGCAGATTCGCAGCCCTGATGAATGGAGAAGCGTGACAAGAAGCTGCGAGGTGCGATTGTCAAAGTCCATCTAGCGCATATTTACATGGAAAAACTAATTAAAAAGCAGCGGAGCTTTGTAAACAGCTCAGAGTAATCATGTCATCTTCATAATAACGATATGATTGCCAGAACAAATTTACCGGGCTTTTTGAAAAGGTCCTGTTCACATATGATCTCTTACAGGTGGCACGACACCGGTAATTTACCAGTAAACACTGTATGTGTGAAAGGGGCTTAACTCTTCCTCTGTATATGCTGTGAGAATTGCTTAAAGTTCATCTGGGAAAACAATGTGCATTATCTCACTAGATTTGTAATGTAAATCATTTATAAACCTTTGCCAACTCAGGAGAATACGTCAACCTATGTCTAAATATGCCATGTATTGTACATCGCGATTTCAAAATAAAAGTTTTTGCATGTGGCCAAATATTAAAATGTATTGGATTAAAACATCGTTTAATCACGCTGTAAAGTGAAATGTCACCTTGGCGCCCTCTGCAGATATTTGTAATACATAATTTACTTAAGTTGGTTATTGTTCATATTATGTATAGGCATATTACATTATGTATTTTAATGGTGTTGTTCAATAAAACCATGTAATTACTTGGTTTTGATATTTTATTTGAGCCAATTATTATTGCCTCGTTTATATAGACCCCTTCAATGTTTGTAAACATCGAAAGCCTAGGTTGGGTGCGCGCGCAGTATGGGGTCAGAAAAATGGCGCGGCTAATAGACCGGCATATTGTGTCAAGGTATGCACTGTCTTTGACACCACAGGACCAGGAACAGTACCATTCTAAACTTGTTTTAGCTAATGGTGATTGTCTGCCTGATCCCGAGCTCCTAACAGAATGGGTAGACAACGTTAGCAACTGGCCAGATATTCACTGGCCCGCCATATACTGCTATCTGGTGGACAAGCCGAGTGTTTACAAATGCGAAAAACTAAGAGCCTACAAATCGCTAGACGCCTATAATTACGTAGTCTGTGGGCATTTCCAGACGGTTTTATATAGCGATATAGGCGATGACTTTTGTGTTAAAAGCGGAGGTTTTACCGAGCCTGATATGAAGTGAGCACTACAAACACGAGCCTCTTTGATCGTAGCATTGTCCCAGTCTGCCCGTTTAATAGCTTGCAGCCACAGATGTCGTCGATCCTGCAGGAATCCTGAAAAACTTGACTCCAGAACTGGTGCGATTTTCACAGTCTACGACGCAACAAGTAGGCATTTTTTTTCTTGACGAGAAATTCTCTGGTTAACACAATTCAATGGGATGGAATGAACTTTCTGACCCCGACATGTGCACTGCGAACTGCGAATTTTCCTGTGGCGTGAACCGTGAAGGGGTCTATATAAATAGTCATACTAAAGCCTGGTTTTTCTATTTGTTACTAAAAATATCAGATTACTCAATTGTCAAAATAATCAATAGATTAATTGATTACCAAAATAATCATTAGTTACATCCCTAGATTAGTTAAAATATTTCAAAATACAACTGTATTGTTATACTTTTTGTAATTAAAAGACAAATATTTTGTCATTGAAAATTTCTTAAAAATAGCATTAAAAAATTGTCTTCTTTCTAGTGAACCAAGCATCTGTATTTTGTCTCATCTCGTGATCTAAGTGTATTGTCACACCCCTAGTGTCGGTGATATAGCTCATCATTTTCCAAGTGTATGATATAGCTTTCATTCTTCAGGTCAACCATATATTCATGAAAACAAAATCAGTTTCAATGAGGAAAGCAATAACCTTGCCATAGTATCCTTTCAAATGTTTAAGTTGCAACAGTCATTGCATGCTTTGCATGTGCTGCCCCATTGAATGCAATGCAAGTCAATGCTGGTATCAAATTTGGCCAGTCTATACGTTAACAACCTTCCCATCAGGAATGTGCCTCGAATGCCATAGAGCAGAGTAGGGCTGCACGATTTAATCGAATGCGATTGTCATGCACATTTCGTCAGTAAAGCCGGTTCTGTAATCAGCAGTAAATCTCCATCACGTGAAGAGGCGCTATAAGCTCGAGCGCTTCGTGGGTAGAGCCTGGTTTATACTCGCTGCGTCAGCGCATGCGCTTCGTGGGTAGAGCCTGGTTTATATCTCTTCCAGCACGAGCGCGAAGGTGCGCGCTGGAGGATTTGGTTTTGGATTTGGTTTTCAAACTAAAATGAAAGACCGAGGTGAAAGAGAAGGTGTACATGTTGGTATTCTTGTAGAAAAAAAAACATGAACATTTTGAAAAGTTTGTTATCTTTGCTGTTTACCTCCCCGTTACCGTATGGAGGCTTTCCTTTAATTTTTTTTTTTTATTATTTATTTGATTCCTCAGTGTTTGCTAAGCATTCTGTAATTTATTAGTCGGTATAATACAGCATGTGATGTGTCCTACGCCATGCCTCGTCTTATTCGTTTTTGTTAATAAATGTTATGTAAGCTAGTTTGTCATTGTAGCCTACTGTTTTATTGTTGTGCTTTTTAATTAAGAATAACAATAAATCCATCTTTTGTTTTAGTCTTAAAAAGTGAAAGGTGTATAGATATAAGCAAAACAGACAATTATCTTTTCTTGTAAAACGTGACGCCAAGATCGTGAATTTGAAAGTGAAAGCGCACGAAAAGAGGAATTCCTTTTCACAAAATTTAAATCACTAATAATTAGGGGTGGAATGGTTAAACTTTTTCACGGTTCGGTTTGTATCACGGTTTTAGAGTCACGGGTTCGGTATGTTTAGGGAAAAACTATACTGTCAAATAACAAAGAAAATAAGAATAATCTATCTAACTACAAGCAACAGCACAAATAAAAATACAATAGAGTAAAGGGAAATAATCAGTGATTATCCTTTTTTTTTTTTTTTTTTTTTTTTTTTTTTTTTTTTTTTAGGTAGGTCTATAGCATAAATTTTTAGGTACAGAAATTGAATAAAGTAATCAAATTTACATTGCCATGTAAAACAGCATTGCATATTTGACTGTATCAATTAAAGATTAATCTTTGTTACAGTTACAAAAGCGATTCAATCAAGAGCAGTGAGTGATTTCTTTGTTGTTGCTGTTTGATAAATGTTAAGAGTCACTTTAAGAGAATGCTCTGATACTGTACTGTACGTTCTGCTATGTCTGCTATTTTACAATTTTTTTTTAATTTTTTTTTTTTTTTTTTTTTTTTTTTTTTTTACTATTTTGCTATTTACAAATTGATGTTTTATATTCATTTAATTAAAAATATATTTTACATTTCAGAATATAACGCAATGTTAATTCAGCTCCTAATCTGTCATATATATATATATATATATATATATATATATATAAGTACCGATAAGAATACCGTTAAAGTACCGGATCGATAAGCAGTATCGGTAAGAGTAGTAATACCGTTAAAACCTTAACGATACCCATCCCTAGTCCCCATCACTATACTGGGGCATTAGGACCCACCCCCTGCTGGCCTCACTAACACCTCTTCCAACAGCAATCTAGTTTTCCCAGGAGGTCTCCCATCTAGGTACTGACCAGGCTCAACCCTACTTGGCTTCAGTGGGCAACCAGGGCTGCAGGGTGATATGGCTGTGGCAAACTTCTGAGGAACTACATTGCTTGGTGTAATAATACTGTTTTTGAAACCTTACTAAGTATATGGAATAACCGTTTTATACAAGCAATGAGCCCCGTGAAGCCATGGTTTACAGTGAATTTATAACCGCTAAGGGGCGTTGTTAGGCACTTACACTTAGGTTGCCTAACAACGCCCCTTAGCTGTTATAAATTAACTGTAAACCACGGCTTCTTGGGGCCTATTGCTTTAATAACGGCTATGGCCTTGTCCCAAATGGAACACTTCATGCGCACTTGTGGTCGTACGGATGTACAATGGCCGCCACGTGCACGTGTCCGTTAAGTCCACGAGATGTATCATCATTTTAGCATTCAGAAGGGTGCTCACGAGCACCCCCTTTGCGGCCTTTATGCGCCCTCGATCCGCACTTCTGCCGAGCCCACACTGGGGCGAGCACCGCAGCAGACTTCTACCCGACAGTCAAAGTGGCATTACGTCACGAAAGTGCGGACTCTGAGGAAGACCGTGAGATTTTAGGGTGCCATTTGGGACAGGGCCTATGTCGATTAGTATTGCATCACAGATACAGGTGCATCTCAATAAATTAGAATGTCGTGGAAAAGTTAATTTATTTCAGTAATTCAACTCAAATTGTGAAACTTGTGTATTAAATAAATTCAATGCACACAGACTGAAGTAGTTTAAGTCTTTGGTTCTTTTAATTGTGATGATTTAGGCTCACATTTAACACACACCCACCAATTCACTATCTCAACAAATTAGAATACTTCATAAGACCAATAAAAAAAACATTTTTAGTGAATTGTTGGCCTTCTGGAAAGTATGTTCATTTACTGTACATGTACTCAATACTTGGTAGGGGCTCCTTTTGCTTTAATTACTGCCTCAATTCGGCGTGGCATGGAGGTGATCAGTTTGTGGCACTGCTGAGGTGGTATGGAAGCCCAGGTTGCTTTGATGGTGGCCTTCAGGTCATCTGCATTGTTGGGTCTGGTGTCTCTTATCTTCCTCTTGACAATACCCCATAGATTCTCTATGGGGTTCAGGTCAGGCGAGTTTGCTGGCCAATCAAGCACAGTAACACCATGGACATTGAACCAGCTTTTGGTACCTTTGGCAGTGTGGGCAGGTGCCAAGTCCTGCTGGAAATGAAATCAGCATCTCCATAAAGCTTGTCAGCAGAAGGAAGCATGGAAGTGCTCTAAAATTTCCTGGTAGATGGCTGCGTTGACTGTGGACTTCAGAAAACGCAGTGGAACAACACCAGCAGATGACATGGCAGCCCAAATCATCACTGACTGTGGAAACTTCATACTGGACTTCAAGCAACATGGAATCTGTGCCTCTCCACTCTTCCTCCAGACTCTGGGACCTTGATTTCCAAATGAAATGCAAAAATTACTTTAATCTGAAAAGAGGACTTTGGACCACTGAGAAACAGTCCAGTTCTTTTTTTCCACAGCCCAGGTAAGACGCTTCTGACGTTGTCTCTGGTTCAGAAGTGGCTTGGTAGCCCTTTTCCTGAAGACGTCTGAGCGTGGTGACTCTTGATGCACTGACTCCAGCTTCAGTCCACTCCTTGTGAAGCTCTCCCAAGTGTTTGAATCAGCTTTGCTTGATTGTATTCTCAAGCTTGCAGTCATCCCTGTTGCTTGTGCACCTTTTCCTACCCAAATTCTTCCTTCCAGTCAACTTTGCATTTAATGTGCTTTGATACAGCACTCTGTAAACAGCCACACCTTTCAGTAATGACCTCCTGTGACTTGCCCTCTTTGTGGAGGGTGTCAATGTTCATCTTCTGGATCATTGCCAAGTCAGCAGTCTACTCCATTATTGTGGCTTCAAAGAACAAGAGATACCCGGAATTTAAGGTTCTCAAGGTTCAAGGTTCTTTATTATTTGTCACATACACAATCATACAGGGTATAATCAGTAGTGAAATGTAGGTAATTTATACTGTAGGGATGGTCATTAATTAACTCAAATGTAAATATTCTAATATTTTGAGATTCTGATTTTTTACTTTACTCTAATCATCAAAATTAAAACAAAAAAACTTTTGAAATGTTTTACTTTGCATGCAATGATTCTAAAATATATGAAAGTTTCACTTTTTGAAATAACTTGCAAGAAATAACTTCACGACATTCTAATTTATTGAGATGCACCTGTATACTTTTTTTATAATGAAAATTATAATAAGAACTCAGATAAACCATATATTGCCGTAGTCCTGTGTTTATAGACCCTTTTTCTGTTAGTAAGCATTGACGTTTTTCTGTGGCCGGAGCTTAGGTGGTGGCAGAAAGATCCCCTTGACCGCCTCACTAAAGCTAGCTATGAATTCTGTTAGCTTCTGCTAGCACGGAAATTACGATTTTTACCTGCATATGTAAGGTCACTCACTGTCTGGGACCGCAATTGTTATTTGAAAAGGTTAACTTTAACGGACAAAACCAGATTGGCCGACCCGCACACACTTTTACTCAAAGGATGGACGATCTGACAGGATTCCCTCCGGTTGAGTGACTCACATCTAACGTTAACGTGTGTATAGTAAAGACAAACTCACCGTGTCTATCTAGTCATGAAGATGTATATATTTCAATTTCAGCAGGCAACTATTTTTTTCAGCTACATTATTATTCCAGCCACAATTACTCGTATAACAATTACATATGATTAAGCATATAAATTCAGTTTGTTGTTTTACACACATGCACACAGACAGTAGTTCATACACGACATAGTTGTGAGATGTGTGCGCTGCAAACGCGAGCATTTTTGATAATCGTTTCTGTCCAGTCCGCTCGTTTTATCTCGTTTAACCACAGCTGTCGTCGTTTTTTTGTCTGGCAGTGGCAGCAGCGTTAAAATTTCAAAATTCTGACTTTATTCTCGCAATTCCGAGATTATATCTCACAATTCTGATAAGAAAAATCAACTCGTCATTCTCTCTTTTGAGTTTATATTAGGGGTGGCTCGATACCACTTTTTCAGAACCGATACCAAAAATTCTGCATATCTGCCGATACCGATATCTATCCTTTTTATTGTTAAGACAACTTTATTGTAAAGAAAAACAACAAATGAATGCATATATAATTATAATGTATGACAAAAATACTTTATAAACTAGGTTTGTGGATAATTCAGTATAGCAAAAGTTACTCTAGAAAAATCATGAGTGCACAATTTTATAAAATCTAAAATTATTGGGGAAAAACATTTTTACAAATAAAATAAAAATGAATAAGTGTAGGACTAAATCTAAAATGATAATGTAAAATTATATACATTGCTGTTTGTATTGTTTTAAAATACATTCATGAAAAACAAGTAATATATTTATGTGTATATATATACTGTAAACTTAAAATACATTTCTTTTAAATGTATAGCACAGTAATGAAGCAGAAACGTATGATAGATAAGACGAACAAGAAAGGCTATTAATAATCTTTCATTTTGCAAAAGTATTATGATACGAAAGGCTCCAAATACAGAGCGGCACAAAGCGCTTATGTGCATCCCGTGCGCAGAATGATGCGCTTGAAGCAACACGAAGTCTCAGCGCTCCGCAAGTCCGCATAGAAAGGTTCAAAGCACAAAGTGAAGAGATATTGATGCGTAGTGTATTAAATCTGTGCAATAGTTTGAGCCTTTTCTTTTAATAGTTTTAAATTTCAGTTACTGTGCTCGTTAAGAACATAGAGCTCTCTAGTCCAGTGTTGTGATCTAACAGACACAACACGATTTTGAAAACAGCACGAAGATAAAGTCCTGCAAGATAAAGTCATTTTATGCTAAATTATTTATCTATATTTACAGATCAAGTATAATATTAGGAACATTTAATAATCTTGCAGAGAGTTTCATTGTCTTGACTCGTAACCGAACCGCAGTGGAGAGAAGAGTTTACATGAACTTGACTTCAATATTAATCTGTACCTCACATTAAACTGTGGAACGGTTTCAGAACACTTGATATATAGTGCATGACAACTTTGTGTTTTATGTATTTGTGGGGCTTAACAATAACCCAATAGTATACGCACAATATCGGATTTGGATCAGTCTCGTCTGACCGATACCCCGATCCGGCAGAAAATGCCAATATCGAAGCGATACCGATCCTGAATATCAGATCGGCGCACCCCTAGTTTATATCCCACACTTCTGGTGTTTTTCCCCCTCAGAATGGACAAACTCGCTGTTGAGTTAAATCGAGTTATAAAGTCTGAAATACGAAATATAAAGTTGCATGTGCGAGAAAAGTCTCAAAGAATCGAGACAAAATAGGTAACGTTAAATGTAAAATGTTATAGGTTTAAATAGTATTTCATGCTGTAACTGTAGGGCAAATATAATGTTCCCAATTAACTGCATATGTGAATATGTAGACCAATTGTTTAAATCAAATTTATGCTTTAAAAGTAGAGTAATCATAGCAGGTTTCATTCATTAGTCTGTCCGTTTAAACGGCTGCGTTTAGCTTTAAATGGCGTTTTTGACGACAGTATTCTATAAAAAGGATTTGCATTCCGATTCTGACATCCAAAGGCACAACAATACATTTTATCTCTTCCGTGGATTTTCACTCCGCTTGTTACTGTGTATTTCTGCCACCACAATGCGCGTGCAGCTGCGAGTGACGCAACTGTGATGTCTACACAAAATTGGTCTATTAGTCACTTTGAATCAATGAAAGCATTTCAATCTTCTGTTTATTCAGCTGCAGCAATAGGCATTTCCTGGTTTTCTTCTTCGGGGCGTATTTGGAGTTTCTGCGCGAGAGCGCCCTCTGGCCTTTGGATGGAGATTTACTACTGATCACAGAACCGTGCTTCACTGAACGATACGAATGACAATTGCAGCTTCTGTCTAATCGCGATTTCAATTTCATTTCGATTTATCGTGCAGCCCTAGAGCAGAGGCGTTCAGTTCTGTTCCTGGATGGTCAATGTCCAGCCAAGTTCAGCTCAAACCTGCCCAAACACACCTGCCCGGATGTTTCTAGTAATTCTGAAGACATTGATTAGCTGTTTCAGATGTTTAGCTATTATTATAGCTAAACTCTGATGGAATGTAGCCCTTCACAACCAGTGTTAATTTTGGCAGGCATTTTTGATTTAGTCGTAGTCTCTATCTTGAGACGAAAATGCTTAGTCTTAGTCACATTTTAGTCATTTGAGTCTTTCATAGTTTTAGTCTAGTTTTAGTAGACGAAAAGTCAATGCATTGTCGTCAACTTTTAGTCATTACTTTGTCAAACTGCAGTTACCAACATTTATTTTGTTAGCTATTTTATATGTAGTATACATATAATGGATACAAATTAAACTCATTTTTCAGATACAGTAGGTTTACTTAAGTATACATTTATTTAACATCTTTTGTTGGTTAACATTGATGACACAGATTAGGAATGCTGTCCATTTAAGACGGAAGGCACGCATGTAATACTGACACATTCAGTTTTCACCCACCTGTTATACGCTCACTTAAACCACAACCGACTGTATTTACGTGAGATGCTCTACACGATAGGCATTGGACTGCTGTGTGTGTATTTGAGCGCTGAGAACTGATCGTGCGCTGTATGAGAACTGAAGATGTGGAGCATGCGCGAGAGAGAGCACTTCTATCAGCGCGATTCGCCTATCCCGCCTTCACTAAGTAAGTTAATCGACAACGAATTGTGACTCCCGGGAAAAACGGGATGTCTGGTCACCCAGTCCCTAACCCTTCGGGTGCTGAGGCCATTGTTTCAGATCGCTAGTTCGCGTAAAGCCTATCCGTCCACTGCGGCTGCCATACTGAGACTAGATATACAAAAGCCCCTCATCCAATAACAGAGATGCACTGTCACGCACATTTTGAAAGACAAGACAGTTAACTTAGCCTATGGATGTATTTTGAATGTCTGGTAGTCCTCAAATAACATTTTAGTCTCGTCTTGTTAACGAAGACGCGGCATAAATTTCGTCATAGTTTTTATCATCAGATATTAGATTTAGCTTGTCAACGTCTCGTCTTAGTCACAGAAAAAAGGTTGGTTGCCGAATATTTTTCGTCGTCGTCTTAGTCGACGAAATTAACACTGTTCACAACCAAACTTAAATGATGGTTATTCAAACATTTATTTTATTTATTTTTTTTAGCCATCTTTTGGATACTTCATTACATCACCTGAGAAGAGGGAACCTTTTGCGTTACTTCGACCCTCAGATTTGTTCTCCAGAGGAAGCTCCATCAACATTGAGACAGTTCCGCAAAGTGATGCTGATGAGACACTTAATCCAGGTGCATTCAACATACTCACAAGAAGTTATTTGTTTAATAACTGTTTTTGCTTACAAGTCATTTTGTTGTCCTTTGTTAACTACAGATGATCTAGATAAGACTCTTGAGCCCAACGCAGCTGAAGCCACACATGAGAATAATGTGCAACCGCAAAGAACTGAGGGACAGGCTTCCCAGGTATTGATAACCATTTAGCTTTGGACTGCTGTCATACAGTCTTATAAAAACTAGCAAAAATGTTGACACTTTTTGTCTAATTTGATTAGATCTCTGCCCAATATGGAGATAAGGAGAATTCTGGCCATTCAGAATCGCCCAACTCCAGCAGCAATCTTCTGCTCAGCATCAGTACAATTGCATCTGCAATTGCTGATGCCTCCATCAGCTCAGATCCAGCACAGCTTGCTGCCATGATCATGGAGCTGTCCAAACGGAGCCGCTCTAAAAGCCGCCAGCCGGTAGCAGAAGAGTCGTTTATGAGTCCTGATTCTGTAGCAGCCTTAAATCATGATGGTCTGCTGGAGGATCTGCAGAAGACCACATCAGTGGGTGACCTTAGTACTCCTGACATGGAGAAATATCTGAAGAGGGCTGAGGTCTCAAGTAGCGACAGTGATGGATCCACCTCACAGTCCTGCTTGGACATCCTCACTTTGGCTGATAGTTTGGCCAGTTCTAACAAGCTGACTCAACAACAGTGGGCGTCTCTGGAAAACGGATTCATCCATAAAAATGAAGATCTTTCAGTTATGGAAGAGCAAGCAGTAGGCAAAAAATGTCAAAATCTGGCAGGTAATGCATCGAAACAAACAGATGGTACTTATGTTGTGTTGCCAAATCCAAGGTCAGATGTCAAACGAAGTGCAATTCCTCGACCTAAGTCAAGCAGTTTACCAACTGCCACTGCTACTGCGCATCCAGCCAAAAGATCTTTAGGTTCTGGGCAGTCATCATCTTCATCCTTCAAATCAAAACCTGTTGATTTCAAATCTGGCATTGAGAAAAACAAAAATGACAATCGTGCAGCACCTTCCACCAATAAAAGTGTCCCTGAATCCAAGATCAAAATGGGAACGGCTCGACCACAAGTGACCAGCACTTCCACCACAGGGAACCGCCGCTCTCTGAAAGGTGAAGGGACCATGTCAAATCCTGTTTTTGCCCCAAAGACCTCACCTGGCCTTCGCCGTTCAGAAGTATCGTCATTGAAGACCTCCCCACACAAACCCAAGACAACAGGAGGCCGGACAGACAAACCTGCCATTAACCAGGCACGATCACCCAGAAGCCCTAAAGCCACTCAGTCAGTTTCAAAAGAAAAAATTGTAGCTGCTGATCGTCAGGATTCCCTGCCAACAACACAGGAAAAATTTGGTATCTCTTTTTTTTTTATTATTTTTAAACCAATACAAAACCAGCAGTATAACAGAATTAGCTTGTTAAAATCAGCATGAAATGTTGCTTAATGTGCTTGAACATCATGCAAGCTTCAGAAAATTAGGGACATCAACTTTATTTACTACTTTTTATTGAAGGCTCGCCTGAGAGCAGTGCCCCTGGTGTTGTGGAGGTCACCCATTGTAATTTCAGACCATCCACCTCCCCTCTTACCCACTCCAGTCCAAGCCAGACCTCCATTCCAAGTGGATATGGGTAAAAAATTGTTTCTGAACATCATATCTA
Source organism: Schizothorax lantsangensis (assembly GCA_027422415.1). Taxonomy (NCBI): domain Eukaryota; kingdom Metazoa; phylum Chordata; class Actinopteri; order Cypriniformes; family Cyprinidae; genus Schizothorax; species Schizothorax lantsangensis. The sequence goes on along the minus strand of CM049850.1, from coordinate 12,876,521 downwards.
ACAGATTTGCATATTGCCTATTGTGGTGTAAGCCACTTTTATTCGTGAGGAGGAGAGATTATTATTTTTATATTTAAATGATCGATTATTGTTAATTAACTGAGTTATTTTATAATGTGTTTTTAAATATCTTTGTGGTTCAGTACATGGATAAATAATGGCCTGGTTTTACACGTATCCTTGTGTTTTGGAAATAGAGAGATGTCTCCGTGTTCCCCTAGTAGTGGAAAGGCTCAGAGGAGTCCTGCTAGCGATTCAGGTTCCCCTCAGTCCCATTGTTCAAGCCCATCTCTCAGCAGACTGACTTATCTCTCCATTAATGAGAACACTTGCATGCCCACCCCTGATCACCATAAGGTGAGTATTTAACCCCATTTTAGTTTGTGGATTACAGTATAAACCAATTAGCTATTTAGGAAGTAAATTTGTTGCTGTTCCTCAAAAGCCTGATGGTTTATAATTATAAATATAATTTTTTAAACAATCACTCATTAAAAATTGCAAAAACTAAAGATATTTATTTTGTTAAATTATTGAAAAAGTGTAAAAAATTCATTCAAAAACATGAAGTCTTTTCTCGATATTAGGCAGAGTGATGCATCTGTATGTCAGTTAATTTTTCTTGCAGTTTATTAAATGGTGTGTTATGTCTGTCATTCCATTTTGTGTGCCAAATATATTTATTTGTATTGTAAAAAAAAAAAAAATAATTGTATAGTAGTAAAATAAATTACATTTTCAAAAGCTGAAGTGATAACCTTGTTTTACTTATTAGTTAGAATATGCATAACTATTTTAACTAACTGCAAAAGCTGAATAATCAATCCAATCCTACTGATTAATCGGTGAAATAATCAATGACCATTAGACTAATAGATCATCAAGAAAATAATTTGTTGCAACCCTATTTGAAGTCCATGTTGCTTGACCATTATTTGATATTGATAGTAATGCCGCTGATTTACTTCATGGTTTGAATGTACAGATGAATCTCTTTTATTATTCTCCAGAAAAACACCTCGATGGCTCTAAGCACCACTATAATCCGAGCCAGTCCAACTCCTCCAGTGGAACCGTTTGATAATGGAAATGTTTTTAGTTCTTCAAAGAGTCCAGAGCCTCTTTGCCACTCTGAAATTCCAGGCCCCAACAAAAAGACCTCTGAACTGGGCTCACGTAGCCAAAGTGACTTTTGTAAAGTCTATGAAAATGATGAGGGCAACCGCCAGTCTGAGCCTGGGCCGAGGTTGTACACTCAAAGGGATTCTGGGTACTCAAACAAGCTGAACATTCAGCATCCATCTGGGACAGCCTCAGAACAGGCACGCCAAGTGCTGCCTCATGTCTTGGGGTCTGGATCTTGTTTTGGGGCTGCGGATGACTTGACATATGGGTCAGTACCTAGCTACACCTCTCAAGGTGCCCTGACAAACCTTCCCAACCTCCTAACAGGGCGTTCCCTCTTCAGTTCCCAACTGGCACAGCAGTATCTGAGCTCAGAGGGGCCTCTACATGCTCCTCCCTATCAGATTGGAGGGCCATCTGGTTTGTATGGAGTATCGGCTGCAATCCCATCTATGGGACATATGCATGTACCTAGGCATACAAGTCTTCAGTCTGGTTACCAGAACTCCGGTCAACAACATCCACCTCAGTATCCAGTCAGCAAGACCTATGGACAGCCAAGTGTTGGGTCATGGGCTGCACGAGATCTTGCAGACCTTAAAAGTAAGTGGAAAAATTTTATGAAGGAATGAAGGGATTTGTTAAAAGGAAAAAAAAAAAAAAAGGTTTTTTCTTCAGTTCAAGTGATGGTTCCAAATGAGCTGAAGTTTCCCAATTCTTGCTGTGTGGGAATTGCCTCTCAGACGTCCCTCAACATCTTCAACCCCTCTGAGCGCTGGCAGCAAGTTTCAATCTCCATCACAAGCCTATCCATTGATGGAGAGAAGGTTCGAAATCTGTCAATGTAGTCTAGATCAGTGTTTCTCAACAATCTGGCCTAAGCACACTTCCTCAAGATGACTTAAATTATTTAAAATAATACAAAAGTTTTAAAATATTTGTGCACAACCAAAAATCTAAACCTATGTATTTTACTTTCTCAACATCTAAGGGTGTTTTGGGGGGTCAGTGGGGGGCCTTGCAGTCAGAAAGGTTGAGAACCACTGGTCTAATGGAGACCCGTCTTATTCATTCATTCCACTTTTGTGTGCAGTATTATAATTATCATTTCATTACAGGTGGAGTCTCTCCCATTCCAGTGGTTGATAGTAAAGAATAAGACCATAATTGGACCCAAATGTACAGAAGAACAGAAGGTTTTGTTTATAGCACCAAGGGCTGGACTTTATCAGTGTACTCTCAGTGTGTCATCCTGGCCTGCGTCTGCAGAGTCAGAGACTGTGGCGCATGCAGAAGTCTTTGCTAAGAAAGTGGTGCTGATCGCTGTGGCTGAGAACCCTGTGATCGAGGTTAGAGAATCCTTTGTCCATGTTGCCAGTTTCAGAGCCCTAAAACAGCATGTAATTTTTTTTTTTTTTTTATGCACAGGATTAATAGTATGTCAGTTTTATCCCTGAAATTTGTTGATTTTGTTCTGTAGGTTTCTTTTAGAAGTTAGATTTAATCCATGTGAAATGTGCAAAAATAAAGAGAGCTTTTTTTTCTTTAATTTTAATAAATAGGTTGATGCTGGAAAGACAGGCTGTCTGGACTTTGGGGACATGCCGGGGGGCAGTGCCAAGGCCCTGCCGCTCAAGCTGGTCAACAGGACTCATGCCACTGTGCCTGTTCGACTAGTTATCAGTGCGGTCAGTGGGATCTGTCTGTTTGGATTTGAAAAATGTTGAACATTAGTTGTGTATGATGTATTTCTGTATGTGTATGAGACTTCTGACTGAAAGCTTAGACCTCATGGCATGTTGAACAAATTCAAGGACAAAAGTTTTCTCTCACAGAATGCATCAGCATGGCATTGTTTTGGCTTCTCGAAGAGCCCAGTTGCCATGACCACGGATGGTACCCTTCATACTGGCTCAAATCTGACCTCGCTTTCAACTTCATCAGTCATAAACCATGTGCTGCATGCCCGTTATGCAGAGGTGAATATTTTAAATTACTTTCTGATTTAATGGCAGTTTTGACTGTTTAAATACATTTTTATTCTTTCTTCAGAATCAAGAAAGCTTCTTAGTGTGGGTTCATTTCAGTGCACCTCAGAAGTACATTTCAAGTTCAGGTATGCATGTAAACCTTAACACTGATACAGGTTGAACATTTCTCAACTGGTGTCTGGTTTTATTATAGTATCATTGAGATACTATAGTTTTAGATATATTTTGATTTTTAAACTTAATTTTTATTTTTAGTTAACTATAGTAACCCTGCCCTCTATACAGTAAAATGGATCACAGACTGAACATGAGATGCTGTGTTTTTTTGATGCAGGTGAGTTGGGGCCAGCTGATGAATACAGTGCACGGGTGGATATTGAGGTGGACAGTCCAGGCCCCAGTCATGTGATTCAGAGTGTAGCCCTGAGGGCAAGGTCAGGCACTCCCAGAGTGCATGCACCCAAAGACCTACAGGTAATGGATAAAACATGTCGTTACAAGACACGCTTAGCTTTTTGAGGTTATGAAATGGCTTAAATTTTATTTTTTTATTAATTTATTTGATTATTTACTACCTGAATATTTGTACAGACGGTGTGTCTTCAGGCTCCTTTGGGGCAGATTGCCAAGCAGACGCTTCCTTTAAAGAATGCAGGCAACATTGATGTTCTACTCAGACTAAAGGTACCTGATCATGAGCTTTACTTTTTAACACAATTGTATGTTTCATACATTGTCTATAAATAGCCTAGAATGTGCCTTGCATCAACACCACAGTGTTAATTTATGTAGCTTAGCCTTTGCTGTGGATTCACTCCTTGTCTTACTGGCTATTTTTCAGAGTACTGATGGAGACAGCTGCTTCACTGTGAGGCCAGAGGAACTGACTCTGAAAGCTGGAGAGGAGCAGGGTGTAGTGGTCTCCTTCACTGCCCAGGACAAACCGAAACTAAGGGAGAGGCATGTTCACTCATAGATTGATCCAACAGACTACTTTTATGCCTTTTTGTTTGCATCTGAGGTTTTTATTTTTTACTTGTATTAATTGCTCCATAGTTCAGATTGTTTGAAATCTAGTTTGGCTATTTTGGGGGGGGGGGTATTTTTTTTATACGTGCTACTTCGTAATAGGGGCTTTCGCACTGCATGGTTCTAGGTACTAGGGTTTCATGATAACGGAGATGGAATGTAATGCACAATTTACATGATTGAAAGCATGAAAACCTGACAATCTCCTATGACAACTTGCAGTGTTACATATCATCAAGGTTGAGAAAAGAACACAATGTTGCAGACAAAAGATAGCTAAATTATCGCTGTTTTCCGTGTTCATGGAGTAAATATTTTTACATGGCTTTTTAAAAATGTGCTTGACGGCCAATAGCCTTGTGGGCAGCACGCCAACAAACAGCGCTGTTGCGCTATGGGTGTCTGGAGTTCGCAATCCCAACTCGAGGACCTTTCACGATCCAGGCCCCATCTCTCTCCCATTTCGCTTCCTGACAGTTCTGATCTGTCCTATGACTCCTATCCTAATAAAAAAGGCAAAAATGGCAAAAAATTCAAATCTTTAAAAATGTGTTTGGCCAATCCGCGTACACTTGCGTCATAGAGTAGGGTTTAAAACGGTTCTATAGGAACTACCAGAGTATGAGCTAATTTAGTTCCCTCAAACGGAGTTCCTAAAACCAAATACTAGTTCCTGCAGTGCAGAGCATGTGAGCGGAGCTGAGCGGTGAGAATTTCCGCTCCCTGCTCACGTGGGTGTTCGCTCCCCCTGCTCCACCGCTCAAAGTCGCACCAGACCGCTCCGCTCAATTCCGCTCTCCGCTCACCTACAATTTCATCCCACTCTGGTGAAATCGCTCCACGCTTGCTCAAATTAAAAATTCCTCTGCATGCCTAACACCTGCCGTTTTCAACCGAAGCCTTACGCCTGGGACACACTGTCTGCGTGGCAGAAAAAATCCGCTTCACTTCTATTCTGTCGCGGGGCCACGGTTGCGGTGTGGTTGGACTGCGCACCTGATACGTGCATATTCCGCAGGCAGTGTGGCTGCTCTAATCTGTTAACATAGGTGCGGAAAGGAAAATCAACACGCAGCAAACCCGCTCCGCGACGCATCCGCCACGCAGCCTATATCCTATAAAGAACTCACAGCAACATCAGTCAAAATAGAACATATATTTATATCTCTTTCTCTATGAAATAAAAAATCACGGACAGGGTTAAGTAGGCTACATTAAAATATTCGTATGACAAAACTTATTTAATTGATTATTAGCCAATATTTCCTATTTCAACCATATTCAAAATGCTCATGTTTTGCTCTGGCCTCCCCATGTTCGCGCAGCACACTGTCATGTTTCCTCATGTGTCTTTTTAGATTAAAATACGAATCCTTACTTACTGAAATCGTATCACCACATTCCTGATCATGTTCAACATCGTTATCATCTATTTTTTTGACAGGAATTGTGCACCTGTATGACCTTTCAGTTTGCTTTTGGAAATATTTCACGAACTCCAACTCTCCTTCACAACGAACGATTTTTGAAGTGTAGGCTGACAGTTTTGTTAATTGTTGAAGGCACAGGTGAATTCTGGGTGTATTTGTGCATGCCCTAGGCTCGTGGTGTGAGCGGTATTGGAGCAGAACAGGAGCGAGACAGAGCGATTGCTCCGGCCTTTGGATAAAAACCCGCTCCGCGCTCCGACTATATTTCGCACGCTCCACTCCCCGCTCCGCTCCGCTCACATGCTCTGCTGCAGTGCGAAAACACCAGATATTTCCACCAATAGTTCTTGGAACTATGAAAAGGTTTCTCCGGTGCGAAAGCCCCTAATGTTGTACTTTCGAGTAACATTTGATTTCTTTTCTCAGCATGTTGACGATTTTGGTTCTACCCAGCGGACCTCAGTATGAGGTGATGATGAAAGGAGAGACGGTCCAAGGAGTTTCTGGGAATGTAGTTTTATCTGCACCAGCTGTGTTATCACAGGCTGAGGTCCCACCCATCCTCTCCAACAAACAGTTCATGGCATGGGGAGGGGTTACCCTGGGCAGAGCAGTGTGAGTTTACATAGCCATAGAAACTGCCAGAAACTGCCTTTCATAAAAGTGAATTGGATGGAGATGATGTTTTTTTTGTTTGTAGGCAACAGAAACTGGTGCTAAGGAACAATTCACCCATTACATCACAGCAACTCAGACTGCTCATTAGGGGCCAAGACCAAGACTGTTTCCAGGTAAGCTAGCACATTGAGAAATGTAGTTTTAGACATTGAGATCTATAATATATGGTGCTCCTAAGGGGTGAAGTGATGATGAAAGAATATGAAATGTTGCAAAAATTACTATTTGTTATGAAATACTTTATTTTATAGTATAGTAGTATTTTGCCATGCGATAAACACCAAGAATGGTATAGGTACAGCATTCAGCAGCCAGCCAACCAGCTCATTGGTTTTGAAGAGGCGGTCGCATCCATTTTGACATCTGTCTATTAGGGCTGGGTGGTATATCGAGTTTGTACGATATATCGATATATTCTTTGAGCGATACGATATGAGGCAATACCGTTTATATCGATATACAATAGTTTGATAAAAGCGCATCTGAAAAATATAGCACAGGACACAGACTCAGGCGCTGCGGAGAAAGTGCATAATCCGATTTGTTCTAAACATGTGACTAGCTTTATATTAAGGGGTTTAAAAAAACTCGTAATATATAGTAGCCTATAGTTTATAGTTTGGTATAGTTTAAAGCGGCTCGCCCTGTCAGATGATCTGACAGAAAGGCTGCAGAGACTCTACTTGAGCTGTTTAATGTGTTTGCGATGTGATATTTTCCTTAATGCATAACTTGCATTTTACAGGTATATTCTCCATCTGTAAATGTTAGAAAGTCATGGACATATTTCCATTTTGCTGTCAGGAGTGCAAGAGCCGCCACCTTCGCTAATCTCTGCTAAACTTCAGACTTCAGTGAACGAGCGCCGCCGTGCGCATGCGCCAAACAGACAGAGCGCAATGAAATAGGAGCGCAATAATTCTGACTAAAATATACAGTGGGTACGGAAAGTATTCAGACCCCCTTAAATTTTTCACTCTGTTATATTGCAGCCATTTGCTAAAATCATTTTAGTTCATTTTTTTTCCTCATTAATGTACACACAGCACCCCATATTGACAGAAAAACACAGAATTGTTGACATTTTTGCAGATTTATTAAAAAAGAAAAACTGAAATATCACATGGTCCTAAGTATTCAGACCCTTTGCTCAGTATTGAGTAGAAGAACCCTTTTGATTTAATACTGCCATGAGTCTTTTTGGGAAAGATGCAACAAGTTTTTCACACCTGGATTTGGGGATCCTCTGCCATTCCTCCTTGCAGATCCTCTCCAGTTCTGTCAGGGTGGATGGTAAACGTTGGTGGACAGCCATTTTTAGGTCTCTCCAGAGATGCTCAATTGGGTTTAAGTCAGGGCTCTGGCTGGGCCATTCAAGAACAGTCACGGAGTTGTTGTGAAGCCACTCCTTCGTTATTTTAGCTGTGTGCTTAGGGACATTGTCTTGTTGGAAGGTAAACCTTCGGCCCAGTCTGAGGTCCTGAGCACTCTGGAGAAGGTTTTCGTCCAGGATATCCCTGTACTTGGCCGCATTCATCTTTCCCTCGATTGCAACCAGTCGTCCTGTCCCTGCAGCTGAAAAACACCCCCACAGCATGATGCTGCCACCACCATGCTTCACTGTTGGGACTGTATTGGACAGGTGATGATGAGCAGTGCCTGGTTTTCTCCACACAATCCGCTTAGAATTAAGGCCAAAAAGTTCTATCTTGGTCTCATCAGACCAGAGAATCCTTCAGGTGTTTTTTAGCAAACTCCATGCGGGCTTTCATGTGTCTTGCACTGAGGAGAGGCTTCCGTCGGGCCACTCTGCCATAAAGCCCCGACTGGTGGAGGGCTGCAGTGATGGTTGACTTTCTACAACTTTCTCCCATCTCCCGAATGCATCTCTGGAGCTCAGCCACAGTGATCTTTGGGTTCTTCTTTACCTCTCTCACCAAGGCTCTTCTCCCCCGATAGCTCAGTTTGGCCGGACGGCCAGCTCTAGGAAGGGTTCTGGTCGTCCCAAACGTCTTCCATTTAAGGATTATGGAGGTCACTGTGCTCTTAGGAACCTTAAGTTTAGCAGAATTTTTTTTGTAACCTTGGCCAGATCTGTGCCTTGCCACAATTCTGTCTCTGAGCTCTTCAGGCAGTTCCTTTTGACCTCATGATTCTCATTTGCTCTGACATGCACTGTGAGCTGTAAGGTCTTATATAGACAGGTGTGTGGCTTTCCTAATCAAGTCCAATCAGTATAATCAAACACAGCTGGACTCAAATGAAGGTGTAGAACCATCTCAAGGATGATCAGAAGAAATGGACAGCACCTGAGTTAAATATGAGTGTCACAGCAAAGGGTCTGAATACTTAGGACCATGTGATATTTCAGTTTTTCTTTTTTAATAAATCTGCAAAAATGTCAACAATTCTGTGTTTTTCTGTCAATATGGGGTGCTGTGTGTACAATAATGAGGAAAAAAAATGAACTTAAATGATTTTAGCAAATGGCTGCAATATAACAGAGTGAAAAATTTAAGGGGGTCTGATTACTTTCCGTACCCACTGTATAGCCTATTTCGCTGAAATATTTGTAGTTGGACAATGTGACATGTAGAATTTTAAACCTACAAGTAAGTGTATTTTTATGAAAGCACCAACTGTAAAGTGACTGTAATGGGGTAATCAAAATAGCCTAAAACAAGTCTGTGCTTTTGTTCTTATTTATTTTCATTTTTAGTTTAGTGAATTTAACTTCTGCTTTAAAAGCATTATTTTTGTTTTTAGATTGTAATGTTACAATGTTAGAATGAAATGTGATTTGGACCCTTTTTGCACATAGCCTAATATACAGGCTTACATTGTTCCATCCACTTTATTAGTTTTCATAGCCTTTAATGTATTGTTTCGTTGGACAACATTTACTATATTAAATACAGATAAAAAAAAATATATATATATATTTTTTTTCACAAGAACGGAAATACCGAGATATATACCGTATATCGCAAATCAGCCAAAACATACAGAGATATGAATTTTTGCCCATATCTCCCAGCCCTACTGTCTATCCATTTATCCTTTCTCACACTTGTCTGTTTCTATGACTCTCAACCCTGCAGCTGCAGAGCTCATTCGGCCCAGATGAGCGATTGTCCCGTAACAGAGAACTGTCAATCAAACCCAAAGAGGATGTGACTGTTCATCTGCTCTTTGCTCCCACACGTGTTGCATCCATGCTGGCCAAACTGGAGATCAAGCAGTCTGCTGCACGTGCCTCCCAGCCTGGGGTCAAGTTCACTGTGAGTTTATTACTAATCCCTCATTAACTGTAATATTGTTGTAAATAATTGGTGTTACATTTTAGCGTGGTTTTGTCAGATCCCTCTGTCAGGCTATGGAGGCACGAGTAACGTGATCCTGGAGGAGTTGAGGAAGCGTTCTGAAGGCTATGTGGCCACGCTGAGTGGAGTGCAGGCAGGCCGTGTCAGTAAGCTCTGTGTGTGCGTGCGAAACACGGGTTCACGTGCTGCCTTCGTGAAAGCGGTACCCTACAGCAGTCTTCAAAATCGAGCTGTCATGGACTCAACCGTTATTAGCTTGTCCCCTTCACAGTTTGTCCTGAAAGAGCGAACACAGGAGGTGAGCTAAGTGCATGTTGTTTTTTTTTTTTTGTTTGTTTTTTTAAAATACACCTGTATATGCTTGGAAGATTTATCAGTGCTGTTTCTGCAGGTGATCACAATAGCGATGAAGGCTTCACGCAGAGAGCAGGCTCTCTGTCAGTCTGGTGCAGCTCTTCTTGCCACTGTCTGCCTCTTCTGTGGGGACGAGGTCTCTCGACAACAGTTCAGGAAGTCAGTGGCAGTTCTCATTTGACTTGAATTCTCAGCTTAAATGAGGAATATTTTGAAAACATTTTAGTGTTAAAATAAGAGCTTATTTATTTTTTACGTGTCTCAAAAATCTGATGTTTGAATCAAAAAAGTAGATGACACGTTTGAGTAATTTACGTACTTTTGCTGTTAAACCTTTTTTGAATACTAACCCCCCAAAAAATGTGTACTTTTTAAGAGCCCTCTATCTTTTCAATTGAACAATGTAAAACAAACCAAAAAGTTTTGCATATAGCCATGCATAGTTCACTATAGACCAGGGGTCACCAAGTTCGGTCCTGGAGGGCCGGTGTCCCTGCAGAGTTTAGCTCCAACCCTAATCAAACACACCTGAAGCAGCTAATCAAAGTCTTGTTAGGTATACTTGAGACTTCCAGCCAGGTGTGTTGAGGCAAGTTGGAGCTAAACTCTGCAGGACACCGGCCCTCCAGGATCAAGTTTGATGACCCCTGCTATAGACCTTTTTAGCAATGAAATAATTACTAGTGGGGGTGTTACGGCACACAAACATGACGATTCGGTACGTACCTCGGTTTGGCGTAACTGTTCGGTATGATTTCGGTACAGCAGGAGGTTAAGTTTTTTTTTTTAACTTAACAATGGTTTACTTAACATATTGCTCTTTCTTTAAATAAATTCAATTCTAATTAATTTTCTTAGGGATAAAAATCAGCTTCTGTTCTAAACTATAGGGAGATCTTTTACATTACTATAAGGTTGCAATTAACAACAGAGCCCAAACTTAAAGGGGTCATATGATGCTTTTTTAAAGATCATTATTTTGTGTATTTGGTGTAACAGAATATGTTGACATGCTTTAATGTTCAAAATGCACATTATTTTTCAAAAACTGTACATTATTGTAGGTCCTATATGCCCCGCCTCTCTCAAACGCTTCGTTTTCTACAAAGTCCCTCCTTCCGACAAGCGCAGTCTGCTCTGATTGGCCAACTGGCACAGTGCATTGTGATTGGCCGAACACCACAAGCCTCGTCGGAAATGTAATGCCCCTTACCATAATCGCGAGCTTTAGCTTTCAAAATAAATATAAAGACGGTTAATAATGTCCTTAGTTTTACCATCAGTTCAAGCCCGAGAGGGGAACAGAGTCGTGTGACAGACACAGTGATGATGCTCTTATGTGTTTGCAGTACACAAGCCGCGGTTGTGATGTGACCGTGCCTCCCTCTCTCATGCACGCACGCGAGCAGACACACACACACACACACACACACACACGAACGAACGACGCTATGGTGTGTGTGTGTGTGTGTGTGTGTCTCTCTCTCACTCACTCACTCACAGACACACACACACACACACACACACACACACACACACACACACACATCATAGCGTCGTTCGTTCGTGTGTGTGTGTGTGTGTCTCTCTCTCACTCACTCACTCACAGACACACACACGACGCGCAAAACTCTGCATTTGAGCAGTCAATAGCAAATACTTAAACTAATAACAAAACATACTTGCAGTAGCTGATTCAGAAGCGCCAGATTGTCATTGCACAGTCAGAATTACCTCCTCTCCTAGGTTCACGAAACTGTCATCCATAAAATGTGTTGCTGTTCTGTTGTAAGTAGGGATGTCAACGATTAATCGACGATCGATTAATTGTCGATAAGAGATGTAATCGATAAAAGCTATCGATGGTCGATTAAGCAGTTTCATTTTGGGGTGCGTGCGGCTCGTGCGCAAAACACGTGCAAACGGCTGTGAGTGACGGTGAAGGGGCTGGATCTTACAAGAAAATAATTTACTAATGTACAAACTAGCTTTTAATATGATCCAAACTTTAAAAGTACATTAAAACAGATACAGTACAAAGTTATTTTGTATTGAAATGTAGTAATAAGTCATGTTTAATTATAATTTCCCTAGATAATTATTGCATATCGGGCACTTCGCTTTGACAGGGCTGTGCACGCGAGCAGGACAGTCTATTCATTCATACAACTTGTTAATTCGTTCCTATGACATATTAATTTGTGGGAGCTGTCCATGTTTCATTAATTTGTTCCCTAGAACAGGGGTTCCCAAACTTTTCCATTCCACGACCCACCTAGACAAGTATAATCTATTTCAAGACCCACCAAAATATTAGAGATAAAAAAACAATTGACATTACTATAAGCTTAATCATAATTAAAAGCATAATATGGCAGAAATTAAGTATTTAAGAAAAATAACCATTTTATTTTATAGGCTAGTACCACTGTAAACATTCACTACTAATATTTACTTTTAATTTCTTAATTTATAGACGTTAATGAGTCTAGAAATATGTCCATAAACCCTGGAAACGCGCTCACTCTGGTGCGGCTATGAACTGTAATCCGCGCTGCGAGTGCTATAAAAAAATGTGCCCTCACAACCCAACACTTTATTATTTTATTTTAGCAAAGCATAAGAAGCGAAGCAGAATTCTCAAACGATTAAAATAATTTTGAAATAATTGTAAAAATAAACATGCGTCTCATTTTAAATAAACACTAAAAACCGAGAAGACAAATTTACTTCAGCCAGAAATGTACTTTTGCAATGGTTAAATAAATGTTCAGCTATATCTTCAAAAGATTTTTTTACATTTTTATCTCTATATAGTGATGATATGGCAAGGAAATAATAGGACATTTTGTAAATTCTGTTATGCTAGCATGTGGAAATGTTTGTATAGTGTTACAATTAACCCCGCATTTGTGCCCCGCTCAACCCGTACATGTGAAATGCTTTTTACGGACAGTTTATGGATTAAATGCATATGAAGGAACGAAAACAACAAACTCTTTACATCTCTCGGAAAGATACAGCGCCGAGTTCAAACAGACGATAGAAATTAATGAACAGCCTACCTGAAACAGTTTTCGCAACATTTTAATTTTCCGGTGTATGCAATCTCATGCAGAACACAGCGCAGTGAAGTGAGAGAGTTTCTTCTCATTAATAATGTGGACCGAGCATTTTAATAATGAACCGTCGCTCTGAGACCCTCACTGTTATTACAACTCGTGCGCGTCCGCGCTTCAAAACACGCAACGCATGTTTTAAATCCCGGCCTTTGCGATTCGAAAATCGCACTGAGCAATATCGCAATTCGTAATTAATCCTTGTATATTGTCCAGCCCTAGGAACTGTGTGTGTGTTGTGTGTGTGTGTGTGTGTGTGTCATTTAGCTGCCGCCAAGTGGCTTTGTGCGACCCACAGTTTGAAAACCCCTGCCCTAGAAAACCCATGATTTAACTTAAATGCGGGAACAATTTAAGTCATAGTAACGAATTCTTAGTTCATGGCCACGAAATCTTTCATTTCCCCCCACACATTTACCACAGTAAGAGATGTGAAAACAGTGATTAAAAGTGAACAACAATAAAATAAACCTGCGAATCTAGAGGGTGAGACGGTGAGGATTTGGGAAAAGAAACAATAAATATTATTAAATTCGTGACCATCCGGAAAAACAGAACACAAGCTGCGTTTGGCTTGATTTAAATGTATGCGCTCGCTCGGCATGAATCAAAAAGCATGGTCACGATGTAACATTTGCCTGCTAACCAATTATTTCTCTTATTAACAAAGCTTTGTACCTCACTTGTGTCATAATACTCACATTAAAATGTTTCAAATGGGTAACAGTGTGTTTTGCCGTAGCAACGCCGGTGGTTCTGGAAGCGGATCACTGACCGCGCGTCACAGCCCCACGCGCCGTACTTGCGTTTGGGATCATTTTATTTAAAATCCTGATAATGTCAATTGCAAACATTGCTATGATGTTTTAAAAATAAAAAAACGAGCACCATGAAACCATTTAAAAAGGCGCATTCAGCGGTCTCCGTGACAGGATATGAAACGGCACATAATAATGATCCCGTGCGTAACTACGGCGCGCTCTCTTCCTTTATCAAATGATCATAATCACATTTATTCATTTTACGATCCTGCCACTAGCCTTTTATATAGACTAAAAACCTTTTTCATTCGGGTGAGGAAGCTGGCGTTTTGAGTAGCATTTGCACATCCTGTCATGCCGGTGACTATATGCCACTGCAATAGACGCATTTTGCAGTAGTTAAGGTTAACGATTAATCGATTAATTGATCGTTAATTTAAACGACGATCGATTATGGAAATTATTGAAAATTGACATCCCTAGTTGTAAGTAATCTTAATTTCTAATTGCATCTACTTTCGGAAGGCCAAATAAAGTGCTTTTGCTTTCGCATAGAAACACACAGATTCTCCCTGACACGGCTGCATCAACACTACTGCGGTTACTGAAACACGCCTTCTGTATTTGCATGAACATTTGGGCTGCATTATGCAAATATTTCCACATCGTGACATAGACATGTGGGGGCGTGTTTGAATGAGGCGTTTTAGGGGGGAAAATCGCATCATATGACCCCTTTAAATTCAATTACTATTTGTTTTTAACCAGTAATCAACACTCAAATTAAAAAAAATTTATACAAACATGTTAATTGTTTTTAAATTAACTTCTAAATTATATAATTTTTACTTGTTATTTGAAATATAATAAGTCATAACTTGTTTCATAAAATGTATTATATGTAACGGGTAAATATAATGCAGTATAGTCTAATATTTCGCAAAATGCTCTTCAGACTTCTTCTCTAGAAAATAATGAGCTGTAGACACTGATGACTTTGCCTGAGGTAAATGAAATGCTATTTTGTTTACAAGCTGTTTTAATGACATCGTTCTGCGGTTGAAACACAGCGATTTACGTGAGGGGTAATATGTTCATTCATGTATATTTCACATTAAAATTAGTAATAAAGAGGAAGGGGTGATCACGCTCACTCGCACTGCCGTTAGAACTGAGGCGTTATGTCTCACCATATCAAAGAGCGCCAAAAAACAGCATTTATTGTCTGAATTTCCTGACAAAATGGAATGATTTGTTCGGTACACATGTGTACCGAACCGAAAGACCTGGTATGAATGTTACACTCCTAATTACTAGTATATGATTCACACTTACCTGATATTCTTATTAAATGTGAACTTAATCCGTGAGAGGACAGTTCAGTTGATTTTTACATGTTCTGTGATGTAAAAACATATTTTGTAATTTATTTATTTATTTTTATCCATTTTCAAGGTTACTACAAATCAAACCAGAAGCAGGGAATAAAGTACTGTCTGAGAACAGCTTATTAAAAAGTATTCCCTTTGATGAAATGTTCCTTGGAGAGGAGCAGGTTCAGGAGGGTAAGATGGCAAGGATTTGCTCAAAATGAATTAGTTTAATCAATTAACTGACCTTGATTGTGTCTGTTAATTTTTAGCCTATGATCTGCCTCAAAGGCCAAATGAAGCTCAGATTTTCTTTGGCAACATGAGCAAAGTTATGCTGTCACTTTTTGGCATTATGGAAATGTCAGACTCTGGAGAGAGTGACCATATGGAGTCCGTCAGACCTGCACAACGGCACATTTCTGAATCAGACAGGTAAACATCCTCGAATGACATGCTGAACAGAAATTAATTATTTAAGATTTCAGCATGCTGATGAAGTTAATGTGTAGTTCTCCACGCAGCGGTTTGGGGTCATCAGGCCGCTACATCAGTAATGTTTCCCTGGATGTGCTACCAGTCAAAGGTCCTCCATTAAGTCCATCAGAACCTGTGCTGAAACAAACAGAGCTGAACCTAGAGAACACCTGGAGCATCAAGCCTGAACAGCTGGTTCTCACAGCACCCACTATCAGTAAGACACATTTGAGTTTAAAAATCTGATATTAAAAATGAGCTCAGGTGGTTTAATAAATGTTGTTAATAGTAGTTATATGCACTTAGCAAGTGAATTCTTCCCCCTCCAAATGTTGTCTTCTGCTTGTTTATTTGCAGACAGTGCGGCTGACACAAGGCATGTGCAGATACTGAACCGCTCAAACAGAGAGCTGAGCTTTGAGCTGTCCTGGCCAGCTCACTGCCTTACCATCACCCCACAGCACGGAGTCATTGAACCTCAGTACGAGACTTGCATATAAACAAACATCGGGATAATAAATGACTTCACATTTTGTTCTCATTTTTAATTGAAAGTACATAGCTTATATAAATGTTTAGCATTTAACACAATCTATAGCTGTATTTTTTCTCTCTTTTGCAGGAGCCACTTGCAAATACTCATCAGTCCCAATCCTTCTCTGGCAACCAAATCCTCCATGCTGCCCTGGAGTGGACAGATCTATGTACAGTGTGATAATCAACAGAAGGTATTCAATTCTGGAAATGTGTGTGCTATGTCTGACTGAAGAGGGTATGAACAAGTTTTCTAGGATAGTGTTTAAGTTCAAGACGTATGGTTTCTAGTTCATAACATGCTGTTGAATTTACTGTAATGAACTTGCATATGGCACAACACATTCCATTTTTTTTTTTATATATTTCAAAGAAACTGATTGTGAATTCTCCTGTACAAAATGGAGATAGACAATACATTGCCATTCAAATGTTTGGGATCAGTAAGATTTTTAATATTTTTTTTAAAGAAATTTGTGCATCAAGGCTGGATTTATTTGCACAAAACTTGTGAAATCTTATTGCAATTTAAAATAACAGTTTTCAATTTTAATATATTCTTTAAAAATTTTATTTATTCCTGTGAAGCAAAGCTGAATTCAGTGAGTCTTCAGTGTCACATGATCCTCCGAATATATATAATTTTTTTTTTTTTTTTTAGAAATTCATACTTTTATTCAGCAAGTGTTAAATGGATAAAAAGTGATATTTAAGACTTATATTGTTAGAGAAGATTTCTGTTTTTAATAAATGCTGTTCTTTTTAACTTTTTATTCATCAAAGAATCAAAGAAAAATGTATCACAGGTTCCCAAAAAATATTAAGCAGAACAACAGTTTCAACACTGATAATAAATCTGCATATACTATTTCTGAAGGATCATGTGACACTGAAGAGTGGAGTAATGGCTGATGAAAATTTCAGTGCTTCATCACAGAAATAAATTATATTTTAAAGTATAATAAAATTGGAAACCAATATTAGAAATTGCAATATTTCACAATATTACTGTTTTTCTGTATTGTTGATCAAATAAATACAGCTTTGAGCATAAGAGACATTAAAAATCTTTCTGATTCCAAACTTTTGAACGACAGTGTAGGTGAAAACCTCATGGTGTTGCGCTCTCTGTAACGCCCATCCTTATGTCTCTTTCTCTAAAGTCAATTAAAGTTCAGATCCGGCAGGATCTGGCCATGGATGTTTCTGCCACTAGCTGTGCCATGGACCGCTCTTTATGCCCACTGCCACCTCAGGCTGTGACCCCTACAGTACCAGGACAGAAACCTCAGAGCAGCAGCACCCAGCCTCAGGTTGAGATCAAGAACCGTACGCTGGTCTTCCCTCCCACAGCCTCTGGAGAGTCATCAGGTAAGTACAGAACCTGCCAACTGAATATTTTATTTGTACAGTAACAAGATTTTGATTGATTTGAGACACAGACTTTCAATAGGATTCTGAAGTCTTGGCCTATTAAAATGTAAAAGGAAAACAATTTTTTTTTCTTTGTGCAGAATGTTCACTGGAGGTGGAGAATCATGGAGAGGAGGTCAGATGGTACCTCTCTTCATTTGCTCCTCCATATGTAAAGGTGTGTGTGATGTCGGCACTTATGTAAGAATTTTGAAAGCTTTCATTCCTGAGGGATTTATTGATTTTGACTTCACTGTCTGTTGGATCAGGGTGTCGATAGCAGTGGAGATGTTTATCGTGCCACATACTCTGCCTTCAGATGTGAGAAGGCATCTGGGACTCTGGGGATTCAAGAGAGGATGCAGGTAGGGGTGTGGATGTGACAAACATCATCTCGTCTCTGACAGAGCTAGAATTATCTTGTAACTGATTTAAGTTTTCTGTTTTTTTTGTAAAAAGGTTCCATTCACTTTCCTTCCACGTGACCAGGGAGATTATGCACAGTTTTGGGATTTGGAATGTCACCCAACAGCCAAACCTCAACACAAGAGCCGTGTTCGCTTCCAGTTGTGCGGCACTGTGAGTCTAATAAATGCAGAGTCCTACTTTTTTGTGTATGCTAAAAGTGCCATTTCAGCCATAAATTACGCAAAGCGAGAAGGAAAAGGACACTAATGCAGAAGGAGGAATGGTAGTACTTCCCTGTTGAGTGTATTGATTCATGTGTGCAGGGCATAAGAGCAGGAGAAGCATTGAGTGTTAATGAAAATTGCTCATTGGTGAAAACCGAAGCCAATGTGAAGAACAGGAAGAGACTGGATTCTGCAGGCTCAAAGACTGGGTAAGGATTGTATTCCTGTTAGAAATCTGACCTAGAGAGTAAGACTTCTTTCACTGCTAAAATGTCATAGGCATATTTTGCTGTTTATTTCTAATTCATGCAGATCTTCAACTGAGACCCAAAAGAGGGGCGTGTATGCACCTCAAAGTCTGTACACATTTCCTGCCACACGAGTGGGCGCCACCAGCACACTGAAGGTTAACTTCAGAAATAACTCCTCCAACACACACGAGGTGAGAACGTAGGGCTGCACTAGTCACAACACACTAAATAAGTCCGATGACATTTGTAAAGTGACAGCAGCCAATCAATAATGTCACTTTACAGTTGTTTAAAGTCCTGTTTCTATGTGAAAAACGCATTAAAGGGATAGTTAACCCATGAATGAAAATGTACTTGCATTTAGATGTAGATTTTTTTTTTTTTTTTTTTTTTTTTAATTTCGGAATGGATTTGGAGAAATTTAGCAGTACATCACTTGAACACCAAAGGATCCTCTGCAGTGAATGGGTGCCGTCAGAATGAGTCCAAACAGCTGATAAAAGCATCACAATAATTCACACTAATGTACTCCCATCAATTAACGTCTTGTGAAGTGAAAAGCTGTTTGTAGTAAATTCATCAAGATTTTTCAAACTTCAAGTCCTCAATATTGATTTCTCCAGTAAAGTCATTTATTTCATTTGATTCAGGAGAGAAATATGCAGAGATCAAGCACTGTCCAAAACAGTTTTTTTTTTTTACATCAACAAATATTGATTATGGACTGGTATTTTGAACATTAACTGATGGACTGGAGTCGTGTGGATTACTGTGATGCTTTTATCAGCTGTTTGAACTATCATTCTGACGGCACCCATTCACTCCAGAGGATCCATTAGTGAGCAAGTGATGTAATGCTAAATTTCTCCATCCATTCTGATGAAGAAACAAATTTATCTACATCTCGGATGGCCTGAGGGTGAGTACATTTTCAGGAAATTTTCACTTTTGGGTGAGCTATTCCTTTAAGAGGTCACAGAGCAACCATTTAAATATAAAATACATTTCAAGTCTAACCAATTCAGTCACTAAATGGTCTTTGCATGTTGATGTGTGCAGTGTTATTACTGCTTCTCCTAAATGTCTGGCATGAAACTTAATTTGAGGTTTTCTAATTGACTTGCAGCTAAAATTCATAAGTCCTAAAGAGCCTTTCCACATCAAGCATTCAAATTATTCTCTAAGGTGAGTTACATTCTATCTTGCTTACTCTCTAGTAGTAGACAGTCTTGCTGTTAAACCTTGCACAAGCCAATTTAAGGAAAAATAGCAAGTAGAAAGATTTTGAAGTGTTCATGTCACTTCCTGCTGCCAATGCCTGATGTGAAGGCTCTGATTCAGAGCTCAGCCACAGGTCAGATTTTTGTGTGTGGTTTGTGGCACAAATATGCATTTTACTATATGCATGTATTTGTGTACTAAATGTGTGATGTTGTAAATCATTTTTAGTTTGTTTAATTTTAAACTGCCAAATATTGTTATTCGTACTATATCAGTTGGCGAGAGATTGTGGAAATGTTTTTGCAGTTTTGATGTGAAATTCACTTTCTTACCATTTACTTTTTTGCTCTGTAGCATTACAAGCTAGTTTGGTTTGGTTTACTATATCTTCATATTTTATTGCCTTTGATCATTTTTCCTTGTGCTTTCCTAGATCACAACACTACATCAACCTCCCTGTTCAGTTCGTGCCGGCCGCTGCGGGCCAGTTTTCCGGCACGCTACTCGTACAGACAGATACAGACGCTAAACTGGCCGTAGAGCTCAGTGGAGAAGCCTTGCTGTGAAGACCGGCTCAACGTAGCCACTCACCTCCAGCAGAGGACACTGCAGGACGAAGCTAATAATGAAGAGACATGAACTTTTTTCATCTAAATGCTTTGCAAAAGAATGTCTGACTTTGTGTTTTCCGCCACCCTAAGTTTTTTCATTTGTTGACAGCTATCATCATATAGTTACGCCCTTTTGGATAAGCACCACACAGTATGGATATTATATATCCAGAGTCTCAGATTTGTCGTCATTTTTGGTATTTTGCCACAGTTTATCACCTTTTTATCACTGGTGTAAAAGATATCAGTTTTTGTCGTTTTCTAGGATTTGTTTCCTTTTGTGTAACTTAATATGAGCTCACCTGTTGACAAGTGTTATCACATAATGAAGCTATAAGAATATTTTAAAGAAAGATCTGCATCACCATTAGTTGAAAATTGCACATGCTTTATACAGCAAAAAAATGGTTGTTTTTGTGTGTCTTGTGTATTTATTTTAAATCAGTTCTTGATAAATAAAAATTCTTAATTTTTATTTATTTGTAAGTTGTCTTTGTCTTCCACTAATGTGTATCCTACCTTTTACTATTTAATTTGTCCTATTCAAGTTATTTTTTTATGGTTATTTTATTAGGCAATCAACATTTTTACATGACATTTTCATGTTTGTTTTATAATCCATTCATTTTTTGCATTCAAGACAAGCAATAGATTTTAGAATTTTATTTGTTAGAATTGTAATTTTTTTTCATTAAAAGTAAATGGGGAAAAAAGGCATTAAAACTCATTTTAAATATCCATAAGTCTGAAGATATACATATCTAGGGCCTAAATTTATATGCAACACAGTTGTTATAATTATATTCATTCTCTAGTTACCCAGGCAAAATTTTCATACAATTACTTCATATGTTCAGATTTCTGGAATGCGTGATCCATTTTAACAGACTGCACATCCTTCTTTTCAACCAAATGACTGTTACCAAACAGGTAATGAAGCAAGGGAAGTTCAGCTCAGTAGGATTTTCAATAAGAAGACAGTTTTAGTCCATGATGGGATGTAATGCATCCACCCTGAGTCTTTAACATTTCAAGTGTGTGGTCTGAAGAGGAGGGTGATGAGGAGCAGCGGTAGCACCAGCAGCCATCTGTGCAGTGTGACGCTCGCTGCTCCGCTGTAGTTGCACAGATGACTGTTACAGCACATCACCTGCACACCATTTCCATCACTGTCCACCGAGGCAGAGGCTGCAGCGCTTGTGCAGATTTTTGAATTGGAGCACGTCTTCACAATGGCAGTAAAACTTCCTGAAAATACAAAATTCAAAGTTCATCTAGTTCTACATCTGCTATATTGAGCAGTTTATAACTGATGCAGCAGCTTTTTGGGAACTGAATAATCTGACCATGTGATGTTTTTTTTAAAAAAAAGCTTACATGTGCAAATATCAGTTGTCATTCTGTTTTATTAGGTAAACCTTTTTATTTTGCCTTCAAATCAATGCGAGTGAGATTCTGCCATTTTTATTTAACCATTAGATGGAAATATAATAAAAATATTATAAAGCCTACTGAATAAAACCTGTTGTACACAATCTGCTACATGCATTCTAATTGATAGTTTAAATGTTCTAATGCAAAAAGCATTATAGCCCGTTTTGCCCCCCACAATAAAAACTAAACTAAACATTTACATTTCCTAATTTATTCATAATATTAAGAAAATTGATATTTATATGCATTTTATTTAGGGAGTCTGCTATACTGCTATGAAGATCTCACTGATTTACATGTCATCAGAATTTCATCTTTGGTCATATAAATATCAACAAATTGCATGTGTTTACTCAGTTTGGGCCTTCGAATACAATTGAGGTGTTTTGGATTAGCTCCATATTCTCCTATATCAATATGAGTGATAAAAAGCCTGACTGATCAAATATGATACTTAACAAACAAAAAAAAACATGCAAACTTTTCTTTAGATTCTATCTCTCTCTCTCTGTAAACACTAATAATCCAATAATCCTAATTGCTCTGAATTTGTGTGTTAAAAAAAAAGAGTAAACTACAGTGGCAGAACTAGACTTATAAAATCAATCATTCCGGTCCTGATAAAATCCACTAAATTGCACTCATGATTTGAAACCTGTTCAACCAACAGAATTCAACCAATTCAGAGTTCAACCAACAAAAATAACTGATTTTTTTTTTTTTTTTTTGCAGAGCATCATCTGTTATGACTGGGACTCCAGGAATAAAGTCAATAACTGACTTATCTCTATATATTATACATCAGTGGTTGTAATATGTGACCCTGGACCACAAAACCAGTCATAAGGGTCAATTTTTCGAAATTGAGATTTATACACCATCTGAAAGCTGAAAAAATAAGTGTGCCATTGATATATGGTTTGTAAGGATATGACAATATTTGGCTGAGATACAACTATTTGAAAATATGGAATTTGAGGGTGCAAAAAAATCAAAATATTGAGAAAATCGCCTTTAAAGTTGTCCAAATGAAGTTCTTAGCAATGCATATTACTTATCAAAAATTACGTTTTGATATATTTACAGTAGGAAATTTACAAAATATCTTCATGGAACATGATTTTTACTTAATATCCTAATGATTTTTGGCCAAAAAAAAAACAATAATTTTGACCCATACAATGTATTTTTGGCTATTGCTATAAATATACCTGTGCTACTTATGACTGGTTTTGTGGTCAAGGGTCACATATAGAAATGAAAATTCTGTCATTGTTGACCACTGAGCTTAACTTTTATTGAACCTATAAAATGGCTTCAGAATATTACAGGGATAGTTCACCCAAAAATTTGTCCCAAAAACCTGTATGAGTTTCTTTGTTCCGTTGAACTCAAAAGATATTTTGAAGTAAGTTGATAACCAAACAGTTGCCGTTTGCCATTGATGTCCTTAGTATGAAAATGATATGGTTAGCTACAGTCTTCAGAATATCTTTTGTGTTCAGCTGAAGACAGAACCACATACAGGTTTGGAACAACTTGGGGGTGAATAAATGATGACAATTTTCATTTTTGGGTGAACTATTCTTTTAAAATTTTAAAGGCATATTCTGGGTTCAATAAAAGTTAAGCTCAGTTGTCAGCATTTTGTGACACAATGTTCATTACTACAAAAAAGTAATAGTAACATAGTAGTAAAATATGTAGTAACATATTTTGGCAGCAGAAGAATTACTAATAAGCCTATGTTTGCCAATATGACTTGTGCTTATGATAAAACATCAATTCCATGTTCTGATATGATCTGTTTGTCTGTATATGTTGTCAGCAGATATCTGATTTTTATTCAAAAATATTAATTTTAATTATAACATATATTGTTGGATGCTACATTTTGATGTAATAATAATACATGCAGAAATTAAGATTTCTACAATTTTTCAATGCAGATACAGATTTGTTATAGGCTATATTGCAAGCAAAACTTATAGACACAAACCCAAGTTTCAATCACTTTTTTCTCAATGCTCAAAATAAAATTTAATAGATAACTTTACAATGCCGGCAGACCTCAAGTGGTGAAAGTAGGCCAGTTCACCTCAAACTCCATCACCCTGAACGTAGGAGCCCCACAGGGTTGTGTCCTGAGTCCCCTGCTCTACTCTCTCTACACACATGACTGCGTGTCCTCTCACAGATCCACATCTATTATCAAATTTGCTGATGATACTGTGGTTCTGGGCCTCATTTCCAACAATGATGAGACCGCATACTTGGATGAGGTAGAGAGACTTACATCATGGTGCCAGGACAACTGTCTCTCTCTGAATGTGAGCAAAACTAAAGAGCTGTTTGTGGACTTCAGAAAGAGTCAGCATTGGCCCTACATTCCTCTTATGATCAGTGGGACCCCTGTGGAGAGAGTAAGCAGCTTCAAGTACCTCGGTGTAAACATCTCCGTGAACCTGACTTGGACTACACACATCCAAACACAGGTTAAGAAAGCCAGGCAAAGACTGTACCATCTACGACAGCTGAGGAAATTCAGGGTCTCACCAACAATCCTGAAAACTTTCTATTCAGGGACCATAGAAAGTATACTGACTAAGTGTATCTCAGTGTGGTATGGAAACAGCTCCAGTCAAGACTGCAAAGCCCTGCAGAGAGTTGTGCGCTTAGCTGAGCGCATCTCAGGGTCTGCTCTCCCCTCTCTGCAGGACATCTACCTCAAACGCTGCAGAAGCAGAGCTGTCAAAATCATCAAGGACCCGAACCACCCTAGTGGGTTTTTTCACTCTGCTGCCATCTGGTAAGCGCTTCCATAGCCTGATGGCAAAAACTGAGAGACTTAGGAGGAGTTTCTTCCCCCAGGCCATCAGGGTCCTAAACTCAAACTCTTAACATCACATGACTCCACTTTATAATCACTAACAATCAGTAAGATATTCATTATTCTCTACCTCATACTGACAGTGTCATTTGCACACATCACTTTCTGTGTTTTGGTATTTTTATTTTTTATTTTTTTTGGTATTGCTGCTACATGACAACCATGTACAACCTGTTTGCACATTCCTCTCTTGTACATTCCTGCTTATCTTAATATTTAAGTCTACAGTATACTGTCATGCACATTTTTTTATATTTTGTTCTTTATATCTTATTTTTTACTATTTCATTTTATGTATATTTCCTGTGTTTGTATTCTATAATATTTGCACTGTCCATGGAGCGGACCTGACTCATATTTCACTGCTGGTTATATATATCCTCTATATAATCGTGTATGTGACAAATAAAAATCTTGAATCTTGAATGCAGAGATATTTCCCCTCTAAACTAGTCTAAAATTTTACTTAAATGAGGCATTTATAAAAAACAAAAAAGCATATTAATGCACGCATAAGACTACAAAACATGATTTGTGTGTATTATAAGCACTAGAGCCATGTTCTGTCTTTAATAATTCTGATCAGTAGCTATTGCTCTAAAGAAAGACACTTTGTAGGACGATCAGCTGATTTCTGATATTCAGAATTAGAACAAGTGGCTGTTGTTGTTGTTCTGTCCTTCCCATTTTAACTCATTATCTGATCACTTCCTCAATGTATACAGTGTTGAGCTGCTTTAACGTCAAAGGCATTCGCTCACCTAGTGTGCCTACAGTGGTCATGCAGGTGTCCAGAGGAGCCTGACAGTCCTGAGAGTTTTTGTTACATTCTTCATTTGATGTTACAGAGCCACACATGTAACACTTCAGCGCATTTACTGCAAAAAAAAAAAGTAGTCTGGTTATTCAAGAATGAATGATGTCATTTATATTGAATGTAATAATATTTATAATGCAATAGAACGAGCAGGCAATTCAAAATAATCAAAATTCACAATAGTCACTGTATTCTAAAATGTCACCATACTTGAAACTGTTAGTGCTGGAAAATAATGTTGTTTACACAACACACACAGTTGGTTAAATATTCACTTACTTACAAAGTCATGGAAATGGTTAGAATCCATGCTTAGAAAGCAGCACATAACCCAAATAAATATAGCACTGTTCAAAAGTTTGGGTTTATATAAATATATTTGTTGTTTGTTTGTTTAGCAGGATGTTGCAAAATTAATATTGTAAAGTAGCAGTGTCATTATCATGGCAGTAAACAGATGATGTTAAAAAGATGCTATTGAACTCATCTATTTATCAAAGCCAAAATAATATACAGTCACATCACCAAAACAACTATTAAGCAACTGAATCAAAATCATTTGCTTGAGCACCAAATCAACATATTAGAATGATTTCTGAAGGATTTTGAATTGAAATTTTTTTAAATCTCTGAAAACAAAAAACTTTTTAAAACTTAAACATTTTAAATATTAATGAGCTTAAGCCTTGTGAAGCATATAAATAGCCTTGTGAATTCTCAAACTGAATGGTTACTATAATAATAGTGTATATATATAGAAACTCAAACTATAAATATATATATATACTAGTGCTGTCAAACGATTAATCGCATACAAAATAAAACTTGTTGTTTGCATAATATATGTGTGTTCTGTGTATATTTATTATGTATATATAAATACACACATACAGAATATATTTTGAAAATATTTACATTTATTTACATGTCTATATTTATATTCATATAATTTATATTATAAATATATTTAATATATAAACAACATATTTTTCTGAAATATATACATGGATGTGTGTGTATTTATATATACATAAATATACACAGCACACATATACTATGTAAACAAAAACTTTTTTTTGGATGCGATTAATCGTTTGATAGCAATAATATATATATTTACGGTTTAAATTTAAGTAATGTAAATATGTGTGAATACCTCAAACTAATCTCAACACTGTTTAAAAACAGCACCTGACTTTTCTATCAACCAAAACTGAGAAACATATCAGAGAACTGCTGTTTCAAACTAGATCACAAACAATCAACATGGAAGCATGTTAACAATCCAAAACATATGAAAGCAATTCAAGCGAGTGAATCAGAAGCCATACCTGAGTGTACAGTTAGAAGTAAAAAGAGCAGACTAGAAAGAGTCGCCATGCTGCTGAAGCGCTGACTGACCGCATGTGTGGGAGAGTTCACCGAGTGTTCACAGACTGAAACACACTGTCTTCTCAAAGATCCACCCAGCAGACATTCTTTCACGTCTCCTGTGAAAAGACAAGTGAAAGAAGGCACACACCAGCACAGCTGGCATTCCCTCATACTTTTGGACCGGTGTCACAATGTGCCTATCACATTCTAACATGACGACGCTTAGATGTGAATTTTACAAACACAGAGCAGTTTGTATGTAGCTATGTTGCGGGTGATGTCACATCCTTTTTGTGTTTTACAACTGCGACATACTGTAAGAAAATTCAGACTAATCTTGACTGACCTGACTGAAAAATTCAAAGTCACTTTATTCATAAAAAAATAAAATCATAATTATGGCTTGTATTACTAGGCAACATTATTTACACTCTAACTTGAGCCTGTATAATGGTTTGTTTTATCTGATGTCATCATCCCTCATGAGTCCAGACAGACAGGTCCGACTGCTTCCACTAGTGGGAGAAACTGCCAAAACAAATATAGAATCACTTCCTGTTTTGTCTTTGAGTTTTTTCAGGTTTTGTTTAATGGCAACAAGGTGAAAAAGCCAGAAGAAAATAATTATATCATCAAATTTTAATTAAAACATGTTTTAGAAGACAAATGAAACCTTAGATATAGTCAAACAGACATGTATTTGACATTTCTTTCATGCAAAATTATACTTTCATAATATACAAGACCCAATAATGCACAAAATAATACTCTTAAAAACATTCTGAATAAGTACTGTACTGAAGCTTGCTATTTCAGCTAATTAAAGTTAGTAATCTCTCAAATCCATTTCCTGTTATATCCGCAGCAGAGGCCTACATGTCAAAAATATCAGCATTGTGGTTCAAAATGCAAAACCAAGATAAATGCAAAGCAGTTAACACAAAATGTGTTTCCAAATTTGTGGAAAGTTATTTTCCATTCAAAACAACTAGTGGGCATTATTCTGAATGTTTGAAAACAGTAGTGTAGATGCAGTAATCATAGGTATTGCCATTGCCGTCATTCTTTCAGAGGTTATAAAAGCACAGGTGGGTGTTGCTGTAGTTTCCTTCAGAGCTTACATAACTTTCTAATTGTTGGTTGGATCGGCCTGAGTGAATATTACACACGGATTTAGTCTAAAGCAGGTGTGCGCTGCTAATCTCTTCAGGTCTGGCTTGTTCAAGTAGAAATACTGTAAGTGTAGCTCTGTCGGATTTCGCAGCAGACAGCAGGAGGCAGGCTCATTACAAGGATACACAAAGAGAACTTTCAGCAACTGTAATGCCCTTCTTCAATTTTCGTAGCGTTTCTCCTGTATTGCATGCATGGAGAGCGCAAGCTGTCAGAGAACGCCGTGGAGGGTTAGTCTTCATGTGACTTTCCTTTGGGTTTCTTCCTGTGTGACGCCCCGTAATCACGTGACCTGGACTTGCTCCCTGGGTAAACCCTGAAGACAGAAATGAACAACATTTGAGCCATTGCACTGACTAATTATTGTACTCTCAACAAGGAATGGGAAACTACTTTGTAACTGTAGTTTGTAAAGCTAAAAGCTACTGGTAATTTGAAGTACAGTCAAGTTTGTTTGTGTATACATTTTATACATTTATGTAATATATGTGTGCATGTTCTAGTATATACTTACGGTGGCCAAGAGAGCTCAACTATGGAGTCAATTTAATGCCACATATACAAAAGAATAAAGTTTTGCAAAAGAAAAATAAAGTATTGCCAAAAGATAATAATATAATATAAACATATCTAAATACAGAAATGTGCTGCAAATACAGAAATGCACTGCAAATACAGAAACGTGCTGCAAATATTCACAACACAACCTAATACGAAAATGTGCTGCAAAAACATAAATGCGCTGCAAATACAACACAACCAAATTAGGGATGTGCAACAGCGATCGAGTACTCGAGTACTCGGCCGTGACAGCGATGATCGATCATGAAAACGATGATCGTGGAAAAAAATAACATTCTGATTGGTTATAGCAGCACTTTGGGCAGCACCCTGAGCTTTGATTGTTTAGATTGCAACAGTATGTGGTTCAAAGTATAGACTTGAGAAGAGAGAGAAGCTTGGCTTTGAAGTCACATAGTGATGTCTGGGTTAGCTACATACATATCTGATTAATCTATTATAGGATGCGTTGGGATATTAACATGCTGAATGCGCTGCATATTACCAGTGTTTAGTTTAATGCTCAAATGCAATGCCTGAAATTGACTGAGTTATTTGAGATGGTCGTATTGCTTTTAGATGTTTCTTTTTAAAAATACTGATCCTATAATAATGCAGCAGTGATTTTTTTTTAGGCATACTTCAATTAAAATTGTTTTCGTACATCGTATGGCTTCGAAAACACGCATGCGATTTTAGGAATCACTTGATAATGTAGATGAAAATATAGCACAAATCTGCCATAAACATCAATGACATAAGCATTATAATGAGAACTTTATAGGATGTGAAATCTATAGTAAACCCTGTCCTTACCCGTGTTTCAGCGTGCTGTTGAAAGCGCATCACAGCGGGAGCTCTCTCTCTCTCTCTCTCTCTCTCGCTATAGCGCGTAACTTAATGTTCACTGGCATATGCATCCTTTTGTGCAGATACAAGTTGCAATGTTACGTCTATGTTATGTATCTAAGTTATCTGATTAATATCATAGGAAGTGTCATAGAACGGGTTTCAGTTTATTGGCATAAAGTCAGCTTCACCTCAGGCAGCTATTCGTTTTTAGATGCTTCTTTTTTAATAACATTGCTGCATCATAATCATAATCTAACAGTGTTCTAATCATGTGTTCATGTTTTCATAGACATGTTTTTGTGTCATATTTTTATTTTTAATATTCATTTTCATAACAGTCTTCAGATATTTTCATTATCTCCATTACGGCCATGCCCCGCCCCCCGCACACGCCCCGCCCCCCCGAGTACTCTATTAATCGTTTTTGAAACCTATCGATGATCGAAATGAGAAATTGCCAAAAATGCCCATCTCTAAACCAAATACAGAAACGCACTGCAAATACTGGCAACACAACAATCAAATACAGAAATGCACAGCAAATACTCACAACAGAATCAAATACAGAAATGTTCTGCAAATATTCGCAACACAACCAAATACGAAAACGTGCTGCAAAAACATAAACACGCTGCAAATACTCACAACACAACCAAATACAGAAACACTGCAAATACTCACAACACAAACAAATACAGAAATGTGCTGCACATACTCGCAACACAACCAAATTTGTTTTTGTTTGCGAGTATTTGCAGCGTGTTTCTGTATTTGATTGTGCCGTGAGTATTTGCAGTACATGTGTTGTCAAACTGATGTTTTCATAATTTACAGGTACTTTTTCTGTTTGCATGTGTTTTCTTAAGTTGCAGCACGTTGAGCTCTCTTGGCCACCGTATATATGGTTTATGAGGACAAATGGGTAAAATGACTTGTCCACTCCACATGCACCAACTGTATGTTTTCCCCACCTGCGCTGATAGAGGTAGATGAGGAATACCACATCATCCCTGAAGCACGCCAACTGATGGGGTCCAGAAGTGGTTTTTATTCCACTGAATACATCGCTGATGAATGTGTTCAAGCCCTGAGAAGCAAAGGCAATCCAGCATTGTAACTCTACTCTGATAAGACATTTTTGTACATCTATTTTGGAACGGGTCTGAAGTCATCTTAGTTTATGGACAATGAACTAAATGATCAGTAACCCAACTAAAAATGAGCATCAGCCCTAACGTTAAGATCCTTCTGAAGGATATGCAGAGGTGCCACACCCAGCTGTATGTAGGTGCTACACCCAGCTGAGAACCAGTCTGATGACCATTCATACATTTAAAAATTCAGTTCTTATTATTAATAATCTTAATAACTTCCTCCTAATTATCTTACTGTGACTGTGCGGGCAAGTTTCTGAACACTAAATAGGTGTTGTTAAAGTGTTAATGTGGGTGCTCACGTGTTAATGTATTAGAAGTTTCATAGTATCTAGAAGTTTCAGTAGCTTAGAGGCCTTTCAGACAGAACACAGTTTTGCGTATTTGTGAGAGGCCGGGGAGTAGAATGGAAAAAAATGTGTGTCATGCAAAAACTAAACAAAAAACTGCAAAAGATGCAATACGTGAGAATACTGATCAAAGACGCTGTCAAGCTCATGTTAACATAGAAAAACAATGGAAAAGCAGCACAGTGAAATGAGAAAAT
The DNA here is from genome assembly GCA_027422415.1 of Schizothorax lantsangensis. Classification (NCBI taxonomy): domain Eukaryota; kingdom Metazoa; phylum Chordata; class Actinopteri; order Cypriniformes; family Cyprinidae; genus Schizothorax; species Schizothorax lantsangensis. The sequence goes on along the minus strand of CM049850.1, from coordinate 12,845,400 downwards.
GTGTTCTATGTGAAAGGCCACTTAGTTTTAATGGTCTATTTGGACTAGGGAAAAAGTTGTGAGTTCCTGAAAGTTTTAGTATATGTTTTCATAAAATTAAAATGTATTTCTCATTAAACTGCAACATACCTTATACATAAAGATGGACACCTGCAGATGGGCCACTGATTTTAACTGTGGAGAAAAGCAAAAGACACAATTAAGGAACATTCCGAGTAAACAGTACAGAAAAAAAGACAACTGTTGAACTGTATTTTATGACTGGTCTATAAACAAACCTTATAATTGATGAACAACTGAGGAACCATTGACAGAAATCCAAACGCATAAACACCTTGATGTTTAAAAAGAAGATGAACTATTATTTTCACTTATTTGTACAGAAAGTAATACAGTGTGCATTAACAACTCCAATATACTTTTAATAATTCTTTAATACTTTTTTATTATTAAAGCTCTTACCACTAATAAGGCCATTGGTTATCCAAGAGTGCCAACTATTTAGAGTAGACAACATAATGAAATATAAATACATATATTTCTATAAAAATTACAGTGGCATTACATTAAAACATTTGTGAACCCTTTTTGTGAATTTTCTGTATAAATATGACCTATATAAACAAATGAATCCAAAATGGAACTTACTGATTAAAATGAGTGTTGTTAGTAGGAATAGGCCAAAATTCTTCCAAGCTGACATACAGGACTGATTCACAGTTACTTGGAAACTTACTGTATGGTTGCTGTTATTGCTGCTCAAGGGCGTTACACCAGATAACAGCAAAAATATTCACAATAAATAAGTAAAAATATGCAACGTTTTTGAGTTATTAGCTTAGCTGGATTTGTAGTTATGTAGTTACAGGTAGATCCAGCCTCAATGTAGGTCAAATTTACAGAAGACACTCAAGGGTTCACAAACTTTCTAAACCCACTGTATTTTAAATAAAAAAAAATAAAAAAATATATGTGTAATGTGATTATAGTTAATTAATGAAAAATGTTACCTTTTATTTTGGAGATATAAGTATGAGTATATGGCCCCACTGATACACAACGGATACATCAGATATGACAAGAACTTCATGGCCTGTGCAAGTAAAGAGAATGTCCATGTAAAACTACTTGAACAGTTTGGTCAGATTGAAAACACACATTTCCAGGCAAATCAATAGTGTCATAGAATGAGATGAATACAGGAACTGGAGGAAAGAGGGGTTATATAGAACACATTATACTACAGGGCCGTTGAATGCTTGAATCTGATTGGCTGACGAACGTTCTAAGGTGTGCAATTATTTTCAGGGAAACGCATGGGGAACGTAGTTCCAGGCACCGCATTACATGACCATATCACTTCGCCAAATGATTTGTGTTATTTCAAAGGTCCTTACAGCCTAAAACAGCAAAAGAACCAAAACCCACAACGACACTGGCCAAACAAATAAATATAGTAAACAAATGATACAAACGACAAATCATATCCATGATTTTGCCACAAAATTACGTTTTATTATGTACGGAAAGCACATACTCTATCTCTCCCGCTCTCTCTCCCTCACAGACATTTTGCACACGTTAACATAAGTGCTAATGTTGTTAGCGCTACTCTGACGATTTTATCAGTAATAGTTTAACAACTTAAAAACTACAGGACTTCTCACAAGCGAGGTAACAATAACGGCGTTGTTCGTGAAGAAAATTAACTTTAAGTTTCACTATAACTAGAGACATTGCATTAGATGTTTATTATTAGAATTATTAGAAAAATAATGCACACCCGACGTCAATTATTCCTTACATAATTCAATGGCCCTTCGTCAATTATTCCTTACATAATTCAATGAGCAAAATAAACTGGTTTAAAAAATAATTCGCTCATACCTTAGAATCATAGTCTTCCGTTGCTCGCTCGAAATCATCCATTCTTTCATCCTTCAAGAAAACAACTTAGAATGAGTAAGACCTGTAGCATATTCCTCAAAAAGACCATACTGTGCTTACTGAGTATAAGTCATAAACACTTACATGAAATTTGGGTGAAAGCGCTAAGACCTTTTTCACTTTCCATAACTACAAATTCAATAATAGTAGAGGAAGATTCATATTCAGTTCATTTGGTTTTAACAGAAATAAATGCCAGCAGTCCAAAATGAGCACATTTAATCTATTTTTATACCTCAATTAGAGCTGAGATCCCAGTGGGAAGTAGAATCAGCCAGCTGGATTGTTCTTCTAGTAGATGGAGGAATATTACGATGGTGCTGAAACATCTCCACACAACTGCAGAGACAGAGAAACACAATTTTACAGCCACATTTTTTGCCAGCTGTGACATTATTTTGGCACCAACATACACCAGGTCTAGGTATGAAGAATCAGTACCAGATCTTCTAGAAATGCCAGCTAAACTCTTCTTTTCTCGCCAGAACCTTATGTCGTTCTTGAAAGCAAAGATTTCAAATGATAGCTGCAAAACAGTATATTCAACTGATGGTAAGATAATTATATATTATTGGTCAACTATACACATAATCAACAGATTAAGCACATCAAAATAAGCAATTGTATAAAGTATGTTTACATGGAATGCAGGTACTAGAATGGACAAAGCCAAGACATGCAGCCCACTCTCAACAAACATGGCTTTGATTTCATCAAGATTCTGCTCCGGAAATCCTGCAAGATAAAGTAGATAAACATCCTTATGATTAATACGCAATTAAATATTAAACCTGAGAAACTTTAGAATCTAGTTACTGAGTTAACTCAGTGTATGATTTATAATTTATGATTGTATGTCACTCACCAAAATGTTTGAGTGAGTATATGACAGCTTGTATGTGGATCCATATTCTGAACTTGCGTAAGGTAATGGTGTCATGTGATATTGTCAGAGGGACTGCTTTTGTGGTGCTGTTCATCTCCTGTGTAATTTAACATGCAAAAGTGCATTCATAAATCAAACTCATTATATTTTTAGATCAAATCTCAAAACTGTAATTTTATACATTTTAACAGTTTTTACATACAATTAAGTCATTTAATCTGCTTCTTAGTTCATCAACCAGTAGCAGTGGCAGATAAAATTTCTTTTTTTCCTTTTTTCCGTCTTCAACTCTGAAAATATAATGAAAGTAAAACAAAAAGTGTTGGATGTCTAGATAAGATATTACACACAGATACATGTTATCTAGGTTTCAGATAATAACTCACATTTTCATATAGCGGCGAAGGTCGCTGGGCACCGCAGCACTGTTGAAGGTGAAATCTTCATTCATTACATTCAATCTAAGTCGTGATCTCCAGTAAGAAACAATCTGCTGTTCTTCTGGTGCCTTTACACAGTGAAAGATCCACATTTAAAGGAAGTTATTCACATCTATCATAATGCATTTGCATGAGCTGATTTGAAATAAAGAAAATATTCATGTAGTAAATGTTTTCATGGACTAATGATAAAGTAATATTACTGTAATGTATAAGCTTTTATGCAGGGCGAATTAAAAATAGTGATTTTGTTTCATGCAAAAATAGCATGCTATCAACACATCTCATGAAAAAGAATTGCACTTCATGTGCTGAAAGTTTTTACTTCAAATCATAAAAGTATATTAAAAATGTATTTGCAGATATTCATTTTATTAAATTTTATATTTATTAAATAAAAAGCCACTTGAGTGTAGTTAAAAAGAGTACACTTTCATGACTATGTTTCTTAAGCTTACTTTTAAAAAGTGTAATAATGTCAAATTAAAGGTTTTAAAGTACATTTTAAATCATTATGTCATGTAAAAAAAACTAATATACTAAAGCAAAGAACTTGTTTTTAATTTTTACTGCAGTGTGTTATTCTATATTACATTTACAGAAAATGTTATTTAAAATGAAATAAAAATACAACTTCATCATTAAGAATTTGTAATTACAAATATATTTAAATACATGACACAAGTTTCAATTGAAATTACATTTAAGTATATTTTAGTTTTAAAGACAACAGATTTAATTGTGAAATACATATAAAGACATACTTAAGTTCTACTTAAGTGGGTAAGTGGGTCAAAAAAACAACAACTAATGTTCAACTAATTGCATTAACTATATATTTAAACTATAGTATTTTATTTAGTATTTATATAGTATAACATAGTTAAGTGTCTGAAAACAATACTTTCAATTTGCATTTAAGTATATTCTTTAAATACATTTACTTAAGTACATTATTTCCATAATAAGTATTAATTTTAAAGTATGCTAAAGTGTACTTCTTTTTCACTTGGGCAATAGAGTGCCAATAAGCTGCCACAAGAATTGACCTAAACTGATTTTTTCCTGACGATTTGAAGTGTTTTAAACTTGTCTGAATACAATAAAGATAGTGATTGCTGAAGGAGTGCTGGCATTAATAAATGGCCACAATACCTCACGGTTGCCAGACTGAAGAGGGACCATTTGTGAGGTAAGACGGGCCACAAGCCGCACATGTCTACTGTCTTTCCAAGGCAAAACTCCACTCTTGTGCATAAACACTACAGCATGGACCGTCCCATTGTTATGGGTCATCTCAGGAACTGTGACACTCACCTTCCTTTAATCACAACACAGTATACTAGATGAATTAAACATGCTATCTGAGGAAAAACAAAACAAAACTGCACTTTCAGTATTCGCATACAATAAAATTGGTCAAAACCACTAAATAAAGGATGTTTTTTCGATTTTGTCAGTTTTTACCATATGTTTCTGAGCTATAGTGCACTTTCTGTGAAATGTAAATAGTAAATGAGATTGTCATATAGCCCTAAAAAATAACCTGTGGTGACAATAGTAATGGAATCACAGGGTAAATATTTTATGTTACTTTGATACACAAGTCGTCACTTAAGCAACACTTTAAAAATTCTGAATGTCATTAAATTATTATACAATGTAGGAATGTTCTCACCAACAGCAGAACAACTACAGCAGTTTAAAAATAGTATAACTACTTTTTTTAAAAGCTATATAGTTTAAACTTGCTCATGCAACAAATCTAATCTTGTGAAAAGTGTGCTTTTTTGTACTGAATGTGCACTAAAAGTATAGGCCTATAAAATAAAAAAACTGTACTTGCAGATAATATGGAATTGTGAAGTAAAAGTTTGCTTAAGTGTATAGTATGGCTATGTTTCTCAACACACTTAAGTACACTTTTAAAAAGTATAGGCCTATAAAAAAACTGTACCTGCAGATAATATAGAATTGTGAAGTAAAAGTTTGCTTAAGTGTATAGTATGGCTATGTTTCTCAACACACTTAAGTACACTTTTAAAAAGTATAGGCCTATAAAAAAACTGTACCTGCAGATAATATAGAATTGTGAAGTAAAAGTTTGCTTAAGTGTATAGTATGGCTATGTTTCTCAACACACTTAAGTACACTTTTAAAAAGTATAGGCCTATAAAAAAACTGTACCTGCAGATAATATAGAATTGTGAAGTAAAAGTTCGCTTAAGTGTATAGTATGGCTATGTTTCTCAACACACTTAAGTACACTTTTAAAAAGTATAGGCCTATAAAAAAACTGTACCTGCAGATAATATAGAATTGTGAAGTAAAAGTCCGCTTAAGTGTATAGTATGGCTATGTTTCTCAACACACTTAAGTACACTTTTAAAAAGTATAGGCCTATAAAGAAAACCTGTACCTGCAGATAATATAGAATTGTGAAGTAAAAGTTTGCTTAAGTGTATAGTATGGCTATGTTTCTCAACACACTTAAGTACACTTTTAAAAAGTATAGGCCTATAAAAAAACTGTACCTGCAGATAATATAGAATTGTGAAGTAAAAGTCCGCTTAAGTGTATAGTATGGCTATGTTTCTCAACACACTTAAGTACACTTTTAAAAAGTATAGGCCTATACAGAAAACCTGTATCTGCAGATAATATAGAATTGTGAAGAAAAAGTTTGCTTAAGTGTATAGTATGTTTCTCAACACACTTAAGTACACTTTTAAAAAGTATAGGCCTATTAAAAAAAACTGTACCTGCAGATAATATAGAATTGTGAAGAAAAAGTTTGCTTAAGTGTATAGTATTTCTCAACACACTTAAGTACACTTTTAAAAAGTGCACTTTATAATAATGTCATAAGTTTTATTTTAAAGCACATTTTAAATCATTGTTTTAATAATCATTTGTTGTAATTTATAGAAGTACACTTATTGATGTGTTGACTACAATACTAAAGCACATGCAAATATAGCCAATGTCATATATTTTAAATGTATTAAATTCCATATATATATATATAAAAAATTAAGTGTGCAAATAGGCCTACTATAAATTTAAATCCATGTCATACAAGTTTCAATAGAAATGACATTAAAGTGTAGTTCATGTTACATAAATGCTTGTCAGAACATTTAGAACATACTTTAATGAGCCATACAAAATAATTATGAAATGTATGTAAAAAGATGTCCTTAATTCCAAAATTTAAGTCAGTCAAAAAGCACTTTAAAGTTAAGCTAATTACATTCATTAAACATTAAATTCACGTCGCACTTAAACAGCCTACATTCTTTTAAAGTACAGCCTATATTTTTTTCTGTAATAAGTACTCTTTTATAATAAAATCATGCCAAAGTGTACTTCTTTTTCACAAAGAACCACACAAAAGGTCAGCTTGCCTTTCAAACTTGGTGTTAATGTCAAATTTGTCCACTTTGAACAGTAGGTTGTATCCAGTTTCATCACTGGGGTCCAGAGCGGAATAGATACTGAGCTGTTGAGACATGCAATAACTGTAACGTTATGAAGCAATGCGCTACTGACAATATATTTGACAAAGTCAGTTAAACGAAATGAGCTCTTCTCACCTGAAGACGAGGCTTGACAGTGAGGTAAGATGTAACGCAGCTGTCCCCTTTAGCGCTGTCACAGGGTTTGGTGTGAATGAAGCCGTATATGGCCCAGCACGTATGGAGGACATACACCACCAACACCCCACAAATCACTTTAGTGTAAGACATCTTGAACTGAGACCCATTTTTGGGCTTGGAACAGCACGACGGGAACATCTTAACGCCACGCCAAGTTCGTTATTGTAAGTGGACAAATAGAGAACAAAAGCTGTTAGCGTTACCCCTAGCTGGCAAAGCACAGCATCACTTGCCTCGTTCATTCAGTCATTGTGCGCTCGCGGATGGGAGATGATGCAGTGTCGTAAAGCATCAGTGCAGCAGCGAGGTGATGTTTCAGTGGATGACAGGAGGCCTAAAAACTTCAGAGCACAGAGACTAGAGCGGAGATAATCATTTACATCTAATTTCTCGAATATGCAACCGCACGATCAGATGTACAAGCAGCATCTCAGAGTGCTGTATCTGTGGGCAGGTTTGAGCGGGATGTAGGCGGAGAGCGCCACCCTGCGGCCGCAATGACAATCCGCGCTGGTGACTGTTTATGCTCATAAGCAGCATCGCTATGATCTACAGTGATAATGTCAAAAATGACCACTCAAAATGTATTTATTTATTTATTTACAAATGACGCAGATTTATTTTTACAGGTTTTTCCCCTCCCCCAAAATTGCCAAATATAAATTAATGCACAAGCAAAATACACAAGTAAATATATTTATATTAAGTTATATTTAAAAGAATACGTTTATAAAGATCATATTAAAGGTCATATATATTACAATTTAAAGTAAAATTTGTCAATTAAAATGCACATGCAGCTTTTTTAAAGATATTTCAAGTAACATAAATACTAGTACAAAACAAATGAAGTTTGTAATAAAATATAATATGATATAATATAATAAGGAAACAATTAGATAAATAAGTATTAACCAAATATAGCATGAAATATTCTAATAAAAAATATTTAACATTATTACAAACAAAATTAAATGAGTCAGAATTTGTTTACAAAAAAAGTACAAAAATTGTGACAACATATTAACAACAGAAGTTTATGGAGGGCCAAATTACTCAAAATTAAATAATTAAATAAATGTTGAAATGTATAAATAAATCGTTAAATACATAATTAAATAATTAAATACATAAATAATTGCATAAATATTTATTTATTTATGCATTCATTCATTCATATTAAAATTAAATAATTAAATAAATGTTAAAATATATAAATAAATCGTTAAATACATAATTCAATAGTTAAATACATAAATAAATATTTATTTCATTTTCAGGGTTACTGGTGTGGAGGAATTTCAACAGTAGATGAATGAATGAATAACGTTGATTTTGAAAAAGGGTATCAATGTTTTTGTTAATGCATTTATTTTTAAGTCAAGTTTGATAAAGCGTGCCTCTTTAACGGCGTCTAGCAGCTCAGTGACGTCACAGCCAATCATCGGAGAGACCGCGAGCGCGTGCTGGATACGTGCGTCACGTCATCAACAGTTTCCGAAAACATGCCGCTCAGCCGCTGTTGTTAAAGTCAGCAACACGCTGACTTATGTGATGAAGTATGTTATTACTGCATTTATCATATGTTCGTATCCTGAAGACATAACGAGCTAACAGTTAAACGTGCGTGTGTGAGTTAGAAGGACAGCTAAAGACATCAAACCCGGACGTTTCATTCTTTCGGAGCTGTGGTACGTTATGTGCTGTGCTTTAACAAATAGTACTAAATAGGAACATAAACCGGTTTCCACTCAGTTTTAGTAAGACCAAAGTAAGTGTGTCATCTTGACAACTAGTGTTTATGCAGGTTGAGCACAGTAACCTCACCGAGGTGTCCTGGAGCTAAAATGGACTTTTAACTCAAGTGTTTTAAAGCATGGAGCCATGTTTGAGGTTTGTCTGTCGAGAGAGTCTCAGGAAAGTGTCGATGAAATGCTGGACATGGAGAACTGTGAAGAGCTCAAGATCACCTTTCAGACGCCCTCTTACTTCAACATGTGGAGGAACACATCACAGCACACTGCTGCTGAGAGCTCAGGGACACTGTAGGTGCTGCACTGTGTTAGTTTATGGCTCGGCTGCTCAAACAACACGAATAACACATTTGTTTCTGTTGCCAGACCTCTCCTGTCGCCAAAGAGGCACAGATGCATCCCAAGCAGCCCTGTCTAGTGTTGCTCCAGTGTTTGTTGTGGTAAGACAAACACTTACATCTTGTACAACTTTTTTTTGTTTACAAAATACACAGTTTGTGTTTACAATAAAGTCACTGACTTGCCTTTGCTAAATCATTCTCATTCACAGATGAAATTTGAGCCTGATGGGAATGTGACCTCATTTGGTGAGTTGACTGATTTTCATATCGTGCTGTATGTTAAGCGTTTAGGTGCGATTTTAGTTCATTTTAATTTGACTCAAGAAATTATACTTATTTTTAAGTTATCTTGGAAAGATGTGGTCATCTTAAACACACAGAAAGAAGATTGAGTTGTGATATTTTATATTCTGCATGGAAAATACTATATTCACTAACAAAAAAACTGCAAAATGTACCAAAACTTCTACCAGAAATGTTGCTTAAAAAGCCCTTAATGCTTATTATAAAAAAAGAGGTTAAATAATAAAAAAAATATGGAGAAATTATTTACTATGTAATTCCTCTACTTTGCCAATTATACATTTTGAATTTGCTGAGAAAATTGATTTAATGATGAAAATTTACTTTGTTGGATTTTTATTGATGGATCTGGGTCTTATGTTTTTTTGTTTTGTTTTTTAGAAAAGAAGAAGACGGAGTTGTATCAGGAGCTTGGTTTGCAGGCGAGAGATCTTAGATTCCAGCATCTAACAAGTATTACAACTAGGAACAATGCCATCATCATACGCATGGAGGTATGGGCACGTTATAGATTGTTTCAGAAACGTAGTTCATCTTTGTGTTGTACTTTTGGAAGTTGAATACAATTTCCTATCAAAGATTTTGAGTTTATTTATTGATTTATTTTGTTGATTTATTTTTAGTCCCTCAAGGCTGTGGTGACACCGCAGTGTTTACAGGTGCTGGATTTCCGTGGTCTCGGTCTGGATAAATGGCTGGTGTTAGAACTTGGGGCACAGCTGGCGGGAGATGGAAATTTGGCTACTTACTCACTGCCCTTTGAGTTCAGAGCTCTGGAAGCCATTCTGCAACACAGGGTGAGCATTGAACAATTATACAATGCATAATGATTGTTAATAAATTACTAGTGCTGTCAAACGATTAATCACATCCAAAATAAAAGTTTTTGTTTGCATAATATATGTGTGTGTACTGTGTATATTTATTATTTATATATAAATACACACAAGTACATGTATATATTTCAGAAAAATATATTTATATTATGTATATTAAATATATTTATATATAATATAAATTATATGGATATAAATATATACATGTAAATATTTTCAAAATATGTACTGTATGTGTGTGTATTTATATATACATAATAAATATACACAGTACACACACATATATTATGCAAACAAAAACTTTTATTTTGGATGCGATTAATCGCGATTAATCGTTTGACAGAACTATAAATTACATTTATAATTATGAATAAAATAACACATACACTACTGATACAAAGTGTCAGTTAATTGTTTTTTTTTCACCTAAAGAAATTATTAATTTTATTCAGCAATGATGCATTAAATTGATCAAAAGTGACAGTAAAGACACTTACAATGTTTCTTTGATCAATAGAAAGTTCAGTAGAGTGACATTTATTTGAAACCACATTAATAGAATGTCACAGTTTTCACAAAAATATTAAGCAACACAACTTTTGGCAGCTGAAAATTTAATTTTGGCATCACAGGAATAAATAACATTTTAAAAATATATTAAAAAAGAAGGAATAAAATAATATTTCATAATATTACTATTTTTAAAATGAAAGCAGCCTTAAGTGCATCATAAACATTTATTACTTTTAATTTTAGTTATTGATACATGGAGATCATAGTGGGTAGTGTGGAATTGTTATTTCATACCACAGTCTGATTTTTGTCCATGATTTTGTTCTCAGTCTCTGTGTCTAGTAATAATTTTTCCATGTTTGTATCTGCAAGCATGTGTTGTTGCGTATGGGTAAGCATATATTCTGGCACAGGTGAATGTGCTGCAGATGCGGCTCAGTGAAGTTCAGCCTCAGGTTCTGGATTGTTTGGAATCGTTGGTCGACCCAAAGCTCCTCTCTGCCGACCGCAGCAAACTCCATATGCTCCTGCTTAATAGAAAGAGGTGAGTTCATTAACTTCATTAAAAAACTTTACTAAAAGTCTTTCCCCAGCCATATTGTTGTTTTTAGAACATTATGTTCCCAAATGCAAGAGGCATTTAACTACACCATTAAGAACCTAACTTTCTAATTAGCTAATCTTAATGAAGGATCGCTGTAACATAATTGGTAGGGTAATTGCTGTATGAAGCTTATCCAGAGTTATTAAACGATATGATTGTTTTGTTGTGTTTTTCTTGTGTTAATTAGGGATGAGTCAGGATGGTTGACTCGGCCGTCTAACAGCTGATTAGTTTTTTAGTAATGTCCTCTAGTGTGTTTAGCTATTTATTTATTTTTTTGTGTTTGTAGTTGTCATTTTTTTTTATGGTGGTGCTTTGAAGGAGAATAATTGCAGTTGCCAGAAATTGCAGTTAACAATAAATTTCAAGTACTGTATAATTAAAAATTGCCTACTGTGAGCAATGTTCCCATTATAGTGCATAAACCACGAGTCTGTCTTTGCTGTGAAGTCTGTCTGTGATAGTTTTGTGTTATTAAAACCTAATTATAGTGCATGTCTTAGTCGACTAGTCAGTTTTATTAATATGTAGTTTTGTCCATCACTAGTGTTAATAAAAAGTGCCTGATACTGACCAATCTATTGATATTACTGTACTGGGGCTTCACATTGTTGGAAAAAATTACATTTCAATATTTTTTTTTTCTGTGAAGTACAGTACAGTATTGCAATATGAATAAATACATTTTAAATTCTAATTAGGATTAATTATATTACAACCCCAAATCAGAAAAAGTTGGGACAGTATGGAAAACGCAAATAAAAAAAGAAAGTAGTGATTTCTAAATTTACTTTGACTTGTATTTCATTGCAGACAATATGAACACAAAATATTTCATGTTTTGTCTGGTCAACTTCATGTCATTTGTAAATATACATCCTTTCCTGTCATTCAGACCTGCAACACATTCCAAAAAAAAGTTGGGACAGTAAAGCATTTACCACTTTGTAATGTTGCCATTCCTTTTCACAACACTTAAAAGATGTTTAGGGACTGAAGACACCAAGTGATGAAGTGTTTCAGGTGTAATTTTGTCCCATTCTTCCTGCAAATAAGTCTTAAGGTGGGCAACAGTACGGGGTCTTCGTTGTCGCATTTTGCGCTTCAAAATGCGCCACACATTCTCTATTGGAGACAGGTCGGGACTGCAGGCAGGCCAGTCAAGTACCCGTACCCTCTTCCTCCGCAGCCAGGACTTTGTAATGTGTGCAGAATGTGGTTTTGCATTGTCTTGTTGAAATATGCATGGACGTCCCTGGAAAAGATGTCTTCTTGAAGGCAGCATATTGTGCTCCAAAATCTCTATGTACTTTTCAGCATTAATGGTGCCATCACAGAAGTGCAAGTTACCTTTGCCAAGGGCACTGACACAACCCCATACCATGACAGACCCTGGCTTTTGGACTTGTTGCTGGTAACAGTCTGGATGATCCTTTTCTTCTTTGGTCCGGAGCACACGGCGTCCATTCCTCCCAAAAAATACCTGAAATACTGATTCATCTGACCACAGTACACGTTTCCACTGTGTGATGGTCCATCCCAGATGCCTCCGAGCCCAGAGAAGTCGACGGCGCTTCTGGACACTGTTAACATAGGGCTTCCTTTTGGCACAGTACAGTTTTAACTGGCATTTGTGGATGTAGCTACGTATTGTGGTACTTGACAAAGGTTTGCCAAAGTAGTCCTGAGCCCATGTGGTGATATCGCTTATAGATGAATGACGATTCTTGATGCAGTGCCGCCTGAGGGATCGGAGATCACGGTTGTTCAGCTTAGGCTTGCGCCCTTGTCCTTTACGCACTGAAATTCCTCCAGATTCCTTGAATCTTTTAATTATGTTATGCACTGTTGAAGGTGAAATATCCAAATCTCTTCCTATCTTTCTTTGAGGAACATTGTTTTTAAACATTTCAATAATTTTCTCATGTATTTGTTGGCAAACTGGCGATCCTCGGCCCATCTTTGCTCCTAAAGGACTAGACCTTTCTTGGATGCTGCTTTTGTACCAAATCATAATTACAATCACCTGTTGACATCAACTGTTTCAAAACACATCATTATTTAACCAATTTACCTCATTACTAGCCCTAAATTGCTCCTGTCCCAACTTTTTTTGGAATGTGTTGCAGGTCTGAATGACAGGAAAGGATGTATATTTACAAATGACATGAAGTTGACCAGACAAAATATGAAATATTTTGTGTTCATATTGTCTGCAATGAAATACAAGTCAAAGTAAATTTAGAAATCACTACTTTCTTTTTTTATTTGCGTTTTCCATACTGTCCCAAATTTTTCTGATTTGGGGTTGTAGACTAATTTGAGTTTTTTGTAGGGGAATACATCTGCATAGACATTTATTTATTTATTTATTTATTTATTTATTTATTTATTTATATATATATATACATACATCATACATACATACATACATATATATATATATGTATATGTATAAATACTTATGTATAAATACTTATACATATACATACACACTGCCCTCCTAAAGTTTGGAAACTCCCCTGGAAAAATGTGGTTTTGAACGATATCAGCATAAATCCTTATCATTTTTTTGGTGCATATACTTTACATTAAAGTAACTTGACATTATCATTGAAGACCAGCAATAATCATTTTAATTTTGATTACATAATAATGGCAATATATACATGTCAAAGTCAGACATGCCCCTTTGCCAGCTGTGATGCCTGGTTACTGGTTTAAACTTGGCCCAGGTTTTTAAAAGATTTTTGGGTCAGCACACCTTAATAGCTTCAACAATTGATTGCCAATTAAGTTTACAATACAACGAACCAATTAGAACACAATTTACTGTAGGTCAGATAGTTTACAAATATTACATTTAAAATGTAAGTTTTTTTCTATGTATAAACTGTTTATGTAATAAAATATGTTTTCGTAGTTTGTGTTGTCCCTTATCAGTGCAAAATTATCACAAATTAAAAAGGATTCATGCCAATATTGTCCAAAACCGCTTTTCTAGGGCGTTTCCAAACATTTGGAGGGCAGTGTATATATATATATATATATATATATGAAGTTTATTTGCAAAAACAGATAAATTATTATTTTATTTTTTTATTGTGTTAGTTAGCTGTATTGTTTAGTTATTTTTTAACAATCAAAATAACCCTACTGCAGTTTGATTGAAATTAATTGAAATAAATTAATTTTTCATGCACAATGAAAAAAACATGATTTTTGATTTATCTGTTTTTGCAAAATGAACTCTTCATATATTTATACAAACCATCATTTTTTTTATGTCTGAACAATTTGGAAAAAAACCTGAAATAAAATCACACTTGGGTGCACTTTATACAAACCAACTAAAGCCCCTTTAAGTAACATTGAAATGTACTTTATGATGTAAATGTACTTTTTCCATTTGAGTCAAAGGCCACATTCCAACTATTTTTGACCCATTCAATATGACTATATAATTAAAAAATATATATATATTTTCATTATTTTTTTTAAATTGTTATTACATAATAATATTAAACAAAATAAGAAATTACTATTGTATTAATATTATTGTAATGTAAAAAAACAACATTATTTTCAAATGGTATACCACCCAGTGGGTTTATAATTGCTTTTCACCACAAAATTAATTTAGTTAATTTTTTGTTGTTGTGTGATACCAATAAATAGAGGTAATCCCCCAAAAATTGAAATATATTGTTTGTCTGACAGATCTAGATAAGTATGTCTGGTAAAATATGATTCTGGTAGAAAATGCAGAGCTTTGATCTATAATTTTCTTTGAGAGTAAAAACATTCTTTCTCCCTGCAGCCTCTCAGAGCTGGAGACAGACATTAAAGTGTTTAAAGACAGTCTGCTGAAGATCCTGGACGAGGATGAACTGATAGATGAACTCTGTCTCACTAAATGGAGCGACCCACAAGTGTTGTAGGTGTCACATCACAGAATCCAACTTCACAGCCATTAAGTTTCAAAATGCAACACATTTATATGTACACAAATATTCTTGATGTCAGTGTAAATATCTGATCATTGTTGTGTGGATCTGGTATCTCTGTTGGTGTGTCTGTCTTTGTATGTGGGTATGTCTGTGTTTATGTTCACGTGGGGCCAGTGAAGAGAGCAGTCTGGGTATAGATCACGCTGAAGAGATGGAGTTACTGCTGGAGAACTACTTCATGCAAGCAGAGGAGCTGGGAAACAAAGCCCGAGAGCTGAAAGACCTCATCGATGATTCTGAAAGCGTCATCTTCATTAACCTGGATAGGTACTGTACCGGCAGCAGACATAAGGCAACTGGATCATGATTGAAATTATGTAGATTTTTTTTATTTAACTGAAAGAACAGATTTATATGCAGATCATATGCCCCAAGAGAATAGTTCACCCAGAAATTAAAAGTCTTCTTTTGTTTTCCATAAAAAAGAATAAAGTTTAATTAAGAATCAAGTTAATTAAGAAGTTATGGTTGTCACTTTTAATTTCATCTGTTATTTACAGTCTGTTTTTAAAGGTCCCATATTGTACACCTTTCTGGAGTTTTATTTTAGGTTTTGATGTCCTTAAGAATATATATTTGCGGTATAAGTACCAAAAACCATCTCAATATATTTTTACAGCTCTTCTCTCAGGAGCTCTGGTAAAAAACAGGTCGATTTGGCCTGTATAATTAATATTCATGAGCCTCTCTTCTGACGCATGGCTAGGGCAACCACAGGTAACTAGGGTCATGTAGGGCCGACGTCACAATTACTTCACCGCGCTAGCTGAAAGCAAAACAAAGGGAGAACTGCACATTCAAAACAGTGCAGATTCGGCTACATAAGGAGCTCATATCATCTTGTTGTGATGTTGGGTGCCAGAATCAATGTAATACAGCCTCAAATTAGAAATTTGATCGCATACCTGCTGCCACTGCCAGACAAAAAACCGACGACAGCTGTGGTTAAACGAGATAAAACGAGTGGACTGGACAGAAACGGTCGTCAAAAATTATCGCGTTTGCAGCGCACACTTCTTATCAGAAAAGGTTCAATAAAGTATTGCCTTTTGTTGTTATGGGCGCGTCTGAAGATTTCTTGCATCTCACGACTGTCGTGTATGAAATAATGTATGTGTGCATGTGTGTAAAACAACAAACTGACGATTTATATATAATAATTTGTAGTTGTATGTACATTGTTGTGATTAATTGTGGCTGGAATAATAATGTAGCTGTAAAAATAGTTGCCTGCTGAAATTGAAATGTATTTATACCTTCATCATGACTAGATAGACACGGTGAGTTTGTCTTTACTATACATATTAGACGTGATCCACCTCATAGTAACAATCCTGTCAGATCGTCCATCCTTTGAGTGAGTGTAACGTTACAGGACGGCCGATCTGGTTTCGTCCGTTAAAGTTAACCTTTTCGACATGTTTCTGTGTTGTTGTTGCTCAGCAATAGCATGGACGTGATGTTGTCTGTGGGTTTGGCAAAAGGACGGTGGGCGGTGCTCGGGATGGTGACTGAAGGCGGTGACTGATTAGTTTGGACGTCTCATTTTTACGGAAGTCACAAGGACTCGTGAAAAAAACACAGCAACTTTATGCAGGCTGTGTGCATTTTACTGTGGACTGACTGTTTTGAAACTTATATGGTAGTTACATAGCCCCTAGGCCTAGATCTCTGTTATCATGAAAAAAGACAGGAAATTTCAGTTTTGACAATATGGGACCTTTAAGGCATTTTCGGGCAAACCCATTGTTTTTTCATGCGCTGGTCAGTTTTGAGATTTCAGGCTATTTTGCTTGCATAACTTGTCGTCTTTTAGACATCAAAAATGCACATTTAAGTGTTTTTATTTCACTTTATCTATGTGTGTCTATTGATTTCAGTTACAATTCATATCTTTAAAGGCCATTTTATTAAAATTAGTTTTTGTCCCACACTGAGCCAAAAATCTCCACTTTTGTAGCACTTACTTACCTCAGACTTTACAATTTTATTCCTATCTGTATTCTGAAGGTTTTAGAGAGGTTTGTTCATATATCATTTGCCTTATTTATGTAATATTTTATTCCTAAAAACATGGTGTAACTTTTTTTTTTTTTTTTTTGCTGGTGACAGCAATTTCTCATTTAAAGTGATTAAAAGAGAGATCCTAAATCTTGTCTGTGAAAACCATTAACATTAAAGGTGCACTAAGCAATTTTTGCCAAACGATGTTGATATTTGAAAGCACCAAAACAAACACTCCCATACCCCAACAGGACCTCACCCCTATTTTGAAATCTCCGCCCCACACGTATGTACACAACCCTGGCATAACGACGATCGCGGAAACAAGTGAAGATGACACACAAGCATATTCAAACAAAAGCCAACACGGATAAGTTGTGTGAAACAATGCAAAATCAGCATTACTCACCTATCAAAAAGAAACAACACAACCTTCCCGCTCCTTGAGTTCTCTCCTCCGCTGGAAAGCTGCAATGTTTTGTTCCTTCGATATTTTCCTCTTTTTTTTATCTTCTTGTTCTCTCTATCTATAGTCGATCTGCTAATATCTGTCCTGTGCACTCTCTTCTTGCTATCATTACAAGACACGCCCCCTTACTGCTGATTGGCTGCAAGTGTGTTTTGGGATATGGTCCGACACTGCGGTCAAAAGTGTTTTTCAAAAATTGCTTACTGCACCTTTGAATGTCAACAAAATGGAAAAACTAATTTTTTCAAATTTTTATGTTCAAATTTTTGGTCTGGAAATTTATGAAAATTGGGGCATTTTTATTTGTGCATACTTAATGTAATGTTTGCATATTTAAACACGGCATTTCAGAAAACTCGTAATGCTACAAAATTATCTTAAAGGGTTAGTTCACCCAAAAATGAAATTTCTGTGATTAATTACTCACCCTCATGTCGTTCCAAACCTGTAATACCTTTGTTCATCTTTGGAACACAAATTAAGAAATTTTTGATTAAATCTGAGAGCTCTGTGACCCTTATGTCACATGGACTGTTTTACCGATGTCCTTACTACGTTTCGGGGTCTGAGAACGTTTCAGTTGTGTTGCTGTCTATGCAGGGTCACAGAGCTCTCAGATTTCATCCAAAACATCTTCATTTGTCTTCAGAAGATGAACGGAGGTCTTATGGGTTTGTAACAACATGAGGGTAAGTAATTAATGACAGAATTTTCATTTTGGGGTGAACTATCCCTTTAATGTACTGTGATTAATTAACTGGGGAAGTATAATGATAATTATTATTGAAAACTAATTAAGTTAAAATTGTGTGTTGCCTTAAATTGTCTTTAGCCACCGTAATGTCATGATGCGACTGAACCTCCAGCTCACCATGGGAACGTTCTCGCTCTCTTTATTTGGTCTGATGGGTGTGGCTTTTGGAATGAATTTAGAATCTTCTTTTGAAGAGGTTGGTACCATTTTACTACAGTTTACTGTTTTATTACTGTGTACCAGTTTACCTCAGTTGTTATAGCCAGCATTGCGTACAGTGTTATCAGTCTGTTTGAGTACATGTTGTTTATTGACCCACATTGATTTTTGTGTGTGTGTAGGACCCGCGTGTGTTTTGGTTAGTGACAGGGTTGATGTTCCTGGGCAGTGGACTCATCTGGAGAAGACTTCTCTCTTTTCTGGGACGGCATTTAGAACCCAGCTCTCCACCTCCTGTACGTAACACTCATAATACTCCTCCATGTTTACCATTATAGTGATGATTGTAACTTTTTTTTTTTTTTTTTTTTGGTCTTTTCACAGATTCCCCCTGTTTGGAGGAAAAACCAAATCGGCACCTTAAAAGCAACAGACATTAAACCTGGAGTTAGATGATAGTGTGACTGCTGCTTTTTCAATATTTTTTTCCCTCCTTCTCCGTATCTCTGACTTTTATGCATACTGTAATTTTTAGTATCATGTGCCACTCACCTCCGTCTAATTTAAAATGACATTTATCTATTCAGGTGTATCATGTAGACACAGTTTTTATTTTGCTATGTGATATTTGTCTTGAGGTTTTGGAATAATCTCTGTATTTATTGTTGTGAATGTCATTGACATAATAAAATACATCAGATACCTTTTATTGACTGTAAAAACAAAATGATCTGCCACTAACTCAGTTTCCCTGGTTACCCTTAAAAACACATGTTTATGAATACATAACTTTGATAAAACATTCATTTGTTGTGGGCTCTTTATTTTAGGCATCTAGAATAAAACCGTTGATGTTTTTGAGTACTAATGCGCTTGTGAATACATTATTCAAACTTTGAGTTCTTATTAAAATACTTTGAACCTCTATTTGCATGAAAAGTGCTCTATAAATGAAGTGTATAATGCATTATGTAAAGTGTGTTTGTACTTCACTTATATCAGGACAGAACAGCAGGAGGAGACAAACCCCCACTACAACAGTTCCTTCCACATTATTTTATTCTCCAAAATATTCACACAGATAGGTTGTATATCCCAGAAGACAACATTACGAACATCATCTTACTAATGAAAAATGTTTTAGCATAACAAAAATAATAAAATCTACAGAAAAAAAAGATGAAACATGCTTTAAAATGATTGCTTTGGCATAAAAATGACAATGACTAAACAACCGTATTTTGAGCTAAAATAACAGGACTGTTAGTGTTACTACTGTAGGGACATGACTAATATGGGATAACATTCAAACAATACAAAAAGATTTCAAAATCTTTGCCATTTTGTTTTTCTGTTGATGGCAGTGGTGGCTGAGGTTATTATAGCAACAGTTGCTACAAAATAAAACAATAGCAACTATGATAAACTGAAGCCTACATTTGATTAAACTTTTAGCTCTGTCTGAATGGGTTTGCAATTGGAATTTTGATTTACATAGTCTGTAAAATGGTGGTAGATAGTTTATAGTTCGTGAATGTGAACATTATTTAACTTGTATTCATTTTAATTCTAAATAAATAAACAAACAAACAGATTTTGTTTTTCTTTTTTTAATATTTATTACAACAGAAGTACCAGAGGTACATAAGCTGATGACAAAAAGTCCTTCGAATGTTGTCTCGGACAAAAAAAGGTTATTGGAAAACCACTTGTCAAAAGTGGTAGACCCTCCTAGACCAACAACAACAAACTAGTTACCAGCTTGTCATACCAGTTTGAAACTTTTTTTTTCAAGTAGGCTACCAGAAAAAAACAGCTGCGTCTAACTTGAACCAGCTCCCACGCTCCCAACACAGCTAATTTATCAACCCTGACGCTCTTCATTTGGCTGAAGTCTGTCTCGAAGCCAAGTAAGCTTCACACATAGACAACATTTTGACCGGAAATTCCGACAAAATGATGTCCATGTTGACAGTTTAATAGGCTTTGAGACAAAACCTCTGACTAGTCCAAGTATTCGTCAACTGTGACGCAAAAATCCTCCCCCGTCTGCCTCCCTCTCTCTCTCTCTCTCTCTCTCTCTCTCTCTCTCTCTCTCTCTCATCCTCTGTCCGAGCAAAAGCCGCGCTGCCTCACATGGACCCGAGACTTTAACATCGCATCAAGACTCTCTCAACAGTTCCTTTTTGGAAAGACAAAAGAGAAGTTTGATCAGGTGGAGCAAAACGCCAAATATCTCTTCAAAAGGATCTCGCGTATGTGTTTTAGGCGAAGAGAGCGGCTGGTTTAAGGAGCGCAGACGAGTGCCATCCTACGATTTCTTAGCAAAAGACTTCTTAAGAGGAATAATGAGGAACATTTGGATATTCCTGACACTTTCAGCAGCTGTATGCTTGTCCAGCGACAAGGTGAGTTCTTCTTGTTACTTTTGTTGATGGTGTAGGCTACATTCTTCCTATACGCAGCATATCATAAACATATCGTGTGATGTTGTTATGATGGACATATATGTTGCATAATGTATATTATCCTTATTTAATACATTTAAATCACTCTTAATTTGCATCGTTTTAGTACAGCAAGAGTGACAACTTGGTCCTGGCAAGATCTGTAAAACCCATCATGATCATAACATGATGTGTATGATATTAGAGTGATGATGCTCATCATTTTACAGGAATGTCCCAACGTCTGGAAAATGTTTTGAAGAGATCCCTGAGAAAGTTACAGTACAATAAACTTTGGGGACAATTGCATTTCCATCTCAGAAGATCCACTTGAAGTTTCATGTCACTTTATAAATGTATTGGTCTTCCGGAGCTCATATTCATGTGTCCTCTTGAGACAAATTTTAGTCCAAACCTGATCTCCTCCTGAGAGAACCTGAATGTTTCTCAGCCAGTTTTACGCTCTAAAAATTCAGATGAGTTGACTTCTTCCACTTCTGAAATCGAAAACCTCCATAGTGTCACAAATGAAATTCAGATAAAGACGTGAGTAAACAGTTTCAGAGCTCTGAACCGTTGTAGAGAACTATGGGAGTTTTTGTTTTCGCCGAGAATTTCAATTCCTCCTTATCAGAGTTTGTTCTTATCCGCAGGACTCACTATTCTGTGTGTGAACTAGACTGCAAATCAACGCAGTAGGCTACATTGATTCCCGATTGCAACACTGCTTTCAAAGTGCTGTCAAGCACTTTGCAGGTTGCTTCAGGACGCAGATCTGTATGTGTTAATTACCTTTAGCTCTCAACTGTGATGAAGCCCATCACAAAGAAGCACTAAAATCAAGCCACCGCAGTGCAATTTTACAGGAAGACATTTGGAAGTTGTTAAAAGCCTTTGTGTTGGTCGTGCTGGTACCTTGTTTATTGATTTGTTGTGTGAGTGAAGCAACTGCCCTCATGTTTTCAGTACATCCTGAAATAAGGTTTTCTCTCTCATTTTTAAACCTTAGCGATGGTTTTACAAACTCTTTAGCTTGACCGTGATTCCAACAAGTTGCACCACATCTACAGTTTTATCAGTGCTGCTCATTCATGGTGATGCTCATCCATATTTAAGTAGGCCTATTATCCAATCTGTTTCTAAAGGTGACATCTTATTTCTGGATTCTGTCTATAGAAGGAAAGCCTGATGCTTAAGTTAAAAGGTTAATAGGTGATTTCATGATTCTTAGAGGTAATGAAATTGATTATCCGTCTTTCGGATAGACGTTAAACCGAGGTCCTGACTCTCTGTGGTCATTAAAAATCCCATGGCACTTCTCGTAAAGAGTAGGGGTGTAACCCCGGTGTCCTGGCCAAATTCCCTCCACTGGCCCTTGTCTATCATGGCCTCCCAATAATCCCCATCCACTTGATTGGCTCTATCTCTCTCTCCTCTCCACCTGTAGCTGGTGTGTGGTGAGCGCACTGGCGCCGTTGTACTGTGGCTGCCGTCGCATCATCCAAGTGGATGCTGCACACTGGTGGTGGTTGAGGAGAGACCCCCCCCCCCACATGATTGTAAAGTGCTTTGGGTGTATGGCAATACACAATAAAAGCGCTATATAAATGCTTCATTCATTCATTCATTCATTCATTCAAATTAATATGAAAATGATAGTAAGTGGCTCCTCACTGGTTTCATTCCTTGTTTCTTTTCGTTTTATTCCATTTTGAACGTTTTTCAGGTTTCAATTCCTCAACAGTGAGCATTCTCATAAAAGTCTCAAGCCCTAAAAGCCACAAACAGTCTGGTCTAACTTGGAAACAGCCAAAATGTAACTGCATAACTGCTCAATTACACCAATTAACATAAAAATAAATAAAAGTAAAAAAAATCAGCTGCCTCTAGGGCAAACAGCACCGGTGTGACTAAGTGTTGATAACAGATTATGTGAGTGCCCTTTCTTGTTGTGCTGTTCCACAAAATAATGTCATCGTAACGTGATGTAACCAAACATAAACTGTATCCATTGCCAAGACAACATGTTATGACAGACGTATGATGACTGTGCTGATGCCTCATTCATGGACGTAAACAGACTCCCACTCAGAACACCTGTGTGTGCACTTCTAGTAAAGCGAGTATCTGAGCAATATCTGTGTGCTGACAGCGTATACAATCCTGGGCAGAGGAAGTCATGAAACACTGTGTGTGTGTGTGTGTGTGTGTGTGTGTGTGTGTGTGTGGAAACTGTAACAGAATGGAATCTAATGTAAGTCTGATCTGAATTTCTGATCCCCTCAATTAGCTTAGCAAATGGAATATTTTTGAGGGAAAGCTTTTGTGAGGTAGGAGCAGACGCCTGTGAATTTTTTATTTGATTACATCGATCTATCTATCTATCTATCTATCTATCTATCTATCTATCTATCTATCTATCTATCTATCTATCTATCTATCTATCTATCTATCTATCTGTCTTTCTGTCCTTCTATCTCTGTTTCTCTATCTGTCTTTCTATATGTCTGTCTTTCAATCTATCTGGCTGTCTGTCTTTATCTGTCTTTTTATCTGTCTGTCTCTCTATCTGTCTTTCTGTCAGTCTTTCTATCTATCTGTCTGTTTCTCCATCTGTCTTTCTATCTTTCTGTCTATCTGTCTGTCTCTCTACCTGTCTGTCTGGCTGTCTATCTGTCTTTTTATCTGTCTCTTTCTGTCTGTCTGTCTATCTGGCTGTCTCTCTGTCTGTCTTTTTATCTGTCTGTCTGTCTGTCTGTCTTTCTTTCTTTCTATCTATCTGTCTGTCTGTCTCTCCGTCTGTCTGTCTTTCTATTTCTCTTTCTGTCTGTATCTCCATCTGTCTTTCTATCTTTCTGTCTGTCTGTCTATCTCTGTCTGTCTGTCTATCTGTCTGTCACTCTCTCTTTCTGTCTGTCTGTCTAACTCTGTTTATAAATTTTTAGTGGTGAATCCTGCAACAGGCAATCATTACAGTGAAAAGAATACATAGCCGGGGGAGGGACAAGTGAAAAAAACAGAGAGAGTTTTTCCACTGCATGGAAAAGTTCAAAGAAAACTTTGAGCAGAGGTGGTGAAAATGTGAATAACACGTAACAGTAAAACCCCACAGTGCAAACTACTAAAGAACCCTTAATAAACTTAAAGAGAGGTCCATTCAGAGTTTACACCAGCATTCTGGCCTCTTTGATTTAAGCTAATTCTAATTATAGTCAATTGACTTCACTTTTAAGTTTAATTAAATGGTGAATATATGAATATCTGCAATGAGATTACCAGAATAAAATAATTTTGAAACATTATTCAGTCACAGTATCGTGACATAATAATGCACAAGCCAAAAGAGCATTATAGAAATGTCCCAACAGTCCAAGTGCTGTTTATCCATACTGAAGACCAATTTAGCATCTGAAAAGAGCAGTGTGTCTGCCAAAGGCATGTGGTATTCTCATCTGTTGTGGGTGTGCTTTCGGAAACACATCTGTATTTACTGTGTACAGACTTTTTTTTGCGAAAGAGAAATGTAACACTGGGTAAATTTGCTCCCTGTACATGTCTGTCCACAGATTTATGTGGGTTCCACTCACAGTTCTAAATCTGGAGCATTGTCAATCAGTGCTGTGTAGGTGTACAAGTATTTGTTCTTTAAGGCCATAAGGTTTTATGAATTATGCTTGTACCTGCTATAATGAGGCAATGGAACGCCTGTCAGTCTGTCCGGATGAAGGTGAATGTTTTTTTGTGCCTGTATTTGTCAGAGATCATCTGATAAAAACAGGGAGGATATTGTCCTGAGGTGACTAATGGTTCCATAGGTGTTTCTCTCCATGGCATGCCAGTGTGTTGACATAGCAGAGCCTGCATACCGGAGACAGATTAGGCCGCTGACTGCAGTACTTTGGAGGAATGCGTCAACATGAGAGTCCCCAGTCCCGCATAAATCCCATAGATGGATGTACTTCTTTTGTCCAGAATGCAGAAACATCCATGCCAGATGTTTTATGTTCAAGATGCAGATGTTCCTGTGCTCTCTCCGTGGGAGAAGCTTGTGTTGCGGAATACTAGCAGCGAAAGCCATAAACAGAGGAAGTGTGAGAACAGCTGGGTTATGGGGCATTTAGCTATTTGCTCATGAATCCCTCTGTGTACTTTTTGTGCAAAATTAAATTATGTAATCAAAACTTATGTGTAATTATAGCATGTCAATTTCAAATAAATGGAAAAATCTTTCAAAAGTTAGTGCAGGTTTCAAGTTCATAAAAATATACTTGTGCACATGTTGGTTTCTAATTCATGAAAAAAGAAAAAAAATATATATTAGTGATGTCAAATGATTAATTGCGATTAATCACATCCAAAATAAAAGTTTTTGTTTACATAATATATGTGTGTGTATTGTGTATATTTATTATGTATATACAGTATCTCACAGAAGTGAGTACACCCCTCACATTTTTGTAAATATTTTATTATATCTTTTCATGTGACAACACTGAAGAAATTACACTTTGCTACAATGTAAAGTAGTGAGTGTACAGCTTGTATAACAGTGTAAATTTGCTGTCCCCTCAAAATAACTCAACACACAGCCATTAATGTCTAAACCGCTGGCCACAAAAGTGAGTACACCCCTAAGTGAAAATGTCCAAATTGGGCCCAATTAGCCATTTTCTCTCCCCGGTGTCATGTGACTCGTTAGTGTTACAAGGTCTCAGGTGTGAATGGGGAGCAGGTGTGTTAAATTTGGTGTTATTGCTCTCACTCTTTCATACCTCTTGGCAAAGAACTCTCTGAGAATCTGAAAAAAAGAATTGTTGCTCTACATAAAGATGGCGTAGGCTATAAGAAGATTGCCAAGACCCTGAAACTGAGCTGCAGCATGGGGGCCAAGACCATACAGCGGTTTAACAGGACAGTTTCCACTCAGAACAGGCCTCACCATGGTCGACCAAAGAAGTTGAGTGCACGTGCTCAGCGTCATATCCAGAGGTTGTGTTTGGGAAATAGACGTATGAGTGCTGCCAGCATTGCTGCAGAGGTTGAAGGGGTGGGGGGTCAGCCTGTCAGTGCTCAGACCATATGCCGCACACTGCATCAAATTGGTCTGCATGGCTGTCGTCCCAGAAGGAAGCCTCTTCTAAAGATGATGCACAAGAAAACCCGCAAACAGTTTGCTGAAGACAAGCAGACTAAGGACATGGATTACTGGAACCATGTCCTGTGGTCTGATGAGACCAGGATAAACTTATTTGGTTCAGATGGTGTCAAGCGTGTGTGGCGGCAACCAGGTGAGGAGTACAAAGACAAGTGTGTCTTGCCTACAGTAAAGCATGGTGGTGGGAGTGTCATGGTCTGGGGCTGCATGAGTGCTGCCGGCACTGGGCAGCTACTGTTCATTGAGGGAACCATGAATGCCAACATGTACTGTGACATACTGAAGCAGAGCATGATCCCCTACCTTCGGAGACTGGGCCGCAGGGCAATATTCCAACATGATAACGACCCAAACACACCTCCAAGATGACCACTTCCTTGCTAAAGAAGCTGAGGGTGAAGAAATTTCCAACTTAGCAGCATGATGGAACAAGTGGCCATGTTGATGAATGGAATTGCGTTCGTGATCGCAAAGATGTCACCTGTTCCAAATGAATAAAACTGCGACTTTCTTGCAAGATATTATGAACTGCCTACGGTTGATTTCATCTGTGGTGGCACTTTGAACATTAATGGCTCAAACAGAAGGTGGCACAGGAGTCACATTTGGCAAGTGTTTCTCTGGCATGCACAATGAACGTTTAAAACATACAGCATACTACTCTGATACTGTTTAAAAAATGATGGCACCGCGTATTTTTAAGCTTTAGTATGGTAAACAATTTTTTTTATTTTGGATGCGTATCGTTTGCAATTTGTTGTTTTTGGGGAGTTGGACCACACATGATCTACTGTATAACACACACAAAAAATCTAAATTACACAAAAGACCCTGAAAGACAAAGTGTTTTTTTTTTTTTTTAAAGCTTAATGATAATATACACACTGCATAGCAAAATATGCATAATCAACGTATAACAGCTGTTAAGGACTGTTCATGTGCATATTATCATATATTTCAAGCTATATTTGGAAATCTCTCATCTGCACAGAGGATTCATTAAAATCTGTCTTCTTTAGATTCCTCATCCTTAATGAGCATCACTGTGAAAATATGAAACATTTGCACACCATTTCACTTATGTTATGACATGTTATGTTGTGTTTTTCTAAGTAAAACTGCATATTCAATAAAAAATGGAAGTGTTTTGATTCTGAGAAATGGACATTCCATACCAGAAAGGAATGCCTAAATAGCTATCTGGCTATTGGTAAGAATGATCAAACAGTCTGTGTGGCCTAGGTGATGTCAGCAGTAAAGGAAAGTTGCTTTAGAGGAGAAGCAAGTTGTTACATTTTGATAAAAGATTATAAAACAAAAGTTTTTTTTTTCTTTTATTGAATTGTTTTACAAAAGTAAATATGGTCAATTTTGGCTTCATTGTGTTTTAGGCCTTTCCTTTTTTGAGCATCATTCATCTGGAGGCATTTTAACATGTCAAATCCACATCGTGAGAATCTGATCACACATAATTTCAGCCTCTGAAGGAACTTCGGGAAATATTTAACATATGGTAGAACCACAGAGTAAGTCTAAAATTGGTTGGCCATAGTTCTCTGGGTTCTGTGATGTTTTGCAATCCCTTTTTTGCTTGTTTTGGTGAACCTTATTTAGCTGATAGCACCCTGCAGACGGAGGGCATGACCACGTAAAGATACCCCGAGATAGTGAGGCTTTCATGTGGCCGATCAGAGTTTAAGCTGACATATCATATCATAGTGCTTGATCTCATTTTATGTTTTTCCCTCTACCTATCTCTCACATCCTCACCCTCTCTCTTTCCCTCCTCACTTCACTTTTATCTACCAAAGCAAAGCTTGTTTGGAGTTTGAGGCATATTTTTAGAAACAATCTTCTTTGATGGTCCATGCGTTTGACGGTTTATATTTTGAGGTTGGTTTTTATGTGAAGTGAGAATTTTCAAGTCTGTCCTCCATATTTTTATGTTTCTGATATTCTTTTTAGATATCACCCAAAGAACCAGCAGATTGTTTCTTAAAGAAGTCATTAGGCGATCAAGTGTACACTTGATACTAGAGTAAAACTAATGATCTATCCCCTATTTTAATAATTCATTACATTTATATAGCGCTTTTCTGCTTTTTTTTTTTTCTAAGCACTCAAAGCGCTCTACATTGTGAGGGGGGGGATCTCCTCGTCCACCACCTCCTCGTATTTTAGTTTGCTATCCACAGGGAACTTCTATTTGTAATTTCCTGTTATGCTCCTAAATCTACCCCAAAGTTTCCTTTTTTAGGAGATAATACTTTCCCCTTTTAGAAATGTTGGAATGCGGAAAACAGTTTACAGTCTGCAAGATTCATGAAAGTTTGTCTTGATACTGACTGTGTGTGACTGCTTTTTTGGAATAGCACAGAAAAAAGTCCACGAAAGACTTCACCAAAGTCTGCTCAGTTTTTAGAAGTAAGCAGTAAATTTGAGCCTGGTTATCCTTCCAGAGGGAGCTGGTTTGGCCGGCCTCCAGAAGCACAGACGGAGGAAAACTGCTCAAAATGAGAGAGGCTCATGGCTCAGATTTGTCTTTTTTGAAGGTGCTGATCAACTGCATGTCAAGCTGTGTTGTTGCACCAAGTGCAGTTTTTCATTAGAACGTTGCACCTTGTCTCTGTTAAAGGATATAATAAGAAAAAATCTAAATTTACATTTAATCATTCCTTTGAGAAAGACAAAATGAGAAGCGCAATGAAGATGAAGAAGGACTGCTGGTGTTGAGCTTGTTGCACATGTTTAAACTTACAGTAGATACACTACAGCAGTTACTGGAATGTTTTTAATCGAACGCAGTAAATAAATTATGACCGAAATTATATATTTTCATTTTATGGCGAACTGTTATATTGTTTTTATTTTCAGACACTCATTTTTTCACTTATAATAATCTATAAAAAAATGACACTTCTTCTATGTTGAACATCATTTCTGGGCTAAAATTATTTTTGGCACATAAATTTAAAACCTAAATTTAAAGCTTAATTAAAAGAACAGGGTTCTTGAAAATAAAACTTTAGTTTTGCTGATACATTTATGATTTTTCAGGAAAAAAAAAATTATATTTCCGCAAAAATGCTTCACTGCTTATTATATATCTGCCATATTATGTGTATGTAATTTGACAATGCAAAGTCATTCATAAGTAAATTGTCATGCTGTGTGACTCATATGGTGTGATGTAATTATATTTATTCATTAATATTTCATGATATTTGTAAAACATACATTTTGTTTTGTAAAATAAAAAGCATTTTAAAATTAATGATTAACATTACACATTTGAAGTATAAGGAAAATAAAGTATTACTTTTTACTTCATGATCGACATGACATTAAAGATTTCCAAACAAGGAATAAAGATTATCATATGAAACCAACATGAATCCAAATAGTTCATTTTGAAGAACTTGGTGTTTTACCTTAAATTTCCTAAATTAATTTTCTTAAAAATTCTCTTTAAAGTGGACACTCTTTTTGTCTTTGACCTCTGAGCATCTGAGCTTATGACTGATGTGATTTATAATATGTACAGATTTGGCCATCTGTCTGATTTAAGTCTCTGTATCAGTTCTCAGATTTGAACAGATTTACTGTATGTGAGAGCTCAGGTGTGTTAGGTGCTGTAAATCAGTGGTCTGAATAACCAGGTGTGCACTTCATGACCCAGTGGGTTACCTGAGCTCCCCAGAGGACTGTCAAATAAGAGCCCACATGAGCCCCAGGTGTGCACCGGCACAATGGTACATATTGTGTGGAGAAATGTGAAAACGAGGAGTGAGGTTTTAAGTTACTGAAAGACAGTATGCCATGACTTTCTAAAGATCGTTAAAACGTACAGCCAGGCAACAACTTTATGGTGCTTCACATGACGTTTATGATGTTTTGCAGATTAATTGCAAGTTGAATAGACTGATCAGTGGTTAGTCTAACGCTCGGTAAAATCACTTAATTGTATTTAAATGCTGTGAGAAGTTGATAAGAAACTGTACATAGACCAGGTTATTAGGTGGACCATTCTCATATTCATACAGTATATGTGTCTTTATGGCAGTATGTGTGTGTTTTCACCTGTTCTCCAGATGCAGGAGACCTCACATGCTGTTTAACCTTATTTTTTTTCACTTTCTTCATTATAACTCAGCAGTCTAGAACAATATAGAGGTATAAACCCACTGAGCTCATGCCACTTTCCACTAACAGAGTAAAGTTGAGGTTCCATTACATTTTTAAAGCATTAGAGGCGAAAATGTAATGTTTATTATTGTGATAGACACACTATACCAGTTAAAAGTTGGGGTTGGTAAGATTTTTTGAATGTTTTAATTTATTTATTTGATCTAAAAGTAAAAACAGTAATATCGTGAAATATTATTGCATTTTAAAAGATCTGTTTTCTGTTCAATATGTTTTAAAATGTAATTCATTCCTGTGATGGCAAAGCTGAATGAAAGTATTAATTTCTTTAAAAAAACTGACACCAAACTTTTAAACTGTAGTGTGTGTGTTAGATAAACTATTATCTAATTAAACAATATCAGCAATATCCAAACAATTTCCAATGTCTCTGTATCCCATTTTAAATGGTGATTTTGGTCTTTACTGTCTTAGCTTAACCAACAGTTATGCAATAACATAATCTATTAAACTAATACTGAGTATTAAGCTATTTTTAATTATTAGCTCATTTAATTATATATAAAAAAAAATTCAGCCATCTCCCACATTTTGAATGCAACCCTTTTTTTGCATAAATTTCCACCACTGCAGTGAGAAAATGTCTACACATGTTGTAGTGTTGACTTCATCCATCAAGCTAACCGTTCAACCCTGTTAGTTTAATTATAAGACAAAAAATAACTGGCTTATCTAATTAGACACATTCAGCCAGTTTTTATTTGTTAATTAATGTTATCTATTTAATTTTGATATTTATTTAATGCTCGTTACTAGAAAAACAACAGGGTTTAAAAAAAAAAAAAAAAAAGAAAGAACAATAATAAAACCGCTCGTGTATTACTTAGTTTGACCCGGAGGTTTCTAGAGGTTAAGACCCTCCGTTCCCTGACCATTTTTTGAAAAAGAAAAACAAGACCTTATTTTTCCATCTTTTTTGTATACCCTCACTTTTTTGCCTTTCCCTCCTTTGCTTTCATCCCCACTCCATCTTTGCTTCTCTTCTTTTCCCTCCATCCACTCCTGACAGCACCTGTATTTGAGAAGGCATTTTAGGAATACCAGACATGCCTGTGGTCTGAATGGACAGTATTCATCCTGGTTCCCACTTTCCATCCAGCTTATTCTGGACAGTTATGGCAACCTGATGGATGTTGTGTATGTGCAGTGAAGTGTGAGTGTTTTTAGTCTGTATGTTTGAATCTCTGCAGCTGGCCAGGCGTTATATCATCTGTGCGTTGAGAGCTCAGCCGGTTGGGGTTAATATCATGGCCACAGCTGCGTTCTCACACTGTCCAGTAGACCTGATCATTACCGGAGCTCTGGAGGCCTGACACATGCACACTGGCCACAAATCATCCAGTCAATCAGAGCTGACAGCTACGGTAGTGTGAACCGCAAGGTTGTAGTCCGTGAAACACAGCAACTATTTGCGGTTTAATGGTTTAAGTGCATTCTGTAGTAAATTAAAAGTATTTTCTTTTTACTTTAAACTACTCTGTTTTAATAATATTTTATTGTGCTTTAAAGATGTGCACTTATTTTAAAGTTAAGCACATGTAAAGTACAAATACTGTAGTATGCTATTCAATATTAAGTTTTAAGTTAATATATATTAAATGTACTAAATTGCAACTTCATTATTACCAAGGTGTACAGTACAAATATATTTAAATGCATTACATAATAGAAATGGCATTAAAGTATTTTTAGTTTACCTTATGCTTGTCAGTTAGGCAATACACTTTAATCACATTTTAAAAGTAATTATGAAATGACTCACACATATGTGCTTAAGTCCTACTTAATTTGGTCAAAAAAAGTTCAGATAACTGCACTTAATATAAATTCTAACTATAATATATTTTCATTCAATTGCAAATGTCTTAAGTTTCTGAAATCATTACATTAAGTTCACACTTAAGTATATTCTTTCAAATCAAAAGTATATTATTTGAGTACTCTTTTTAAAGTATACTAAAGTGTACTTCTTTTCACAATGGGTTCTTTTTTGTTTATAACTTGTTTGCCTTTGTTCATTTTGTAAATTTGAATATAATAAGGTCTAAACGTAATAACATGACTGTTTTTTTTACTGTTCATTAGCCTTTCAGCCAGTTATCATTTATTTGCCACAGCTCAAACAGAGAAACATTAAAAATACTTTTTTCCTTTCCATTTAAAGGTGTTTTTTCTCCTTTAATTTGGTGCTTTTATATGCGTGTTGTTAAAGTTTTTTATGCATACATGAGCAGACAGAAAAACATCTGTAGCTTTCAACGCATTCAGCTCATTAGCCAATAGTCATTACACAGTGTCCTACTGTTTGCTCTTGTTTTTTATTCTTGTCTTCTTTCAGAGTTTTTCTTCTTCTGTAAAATTGATTCATATTCATTTCTAAACTCAATACCAAAGTGAATGACTCAGATGTTTCTATTGAATGTCTTGTGCTTTAGTATCATCTTGCAGTTCGAATGTGACATTTAATGAAGAAATGGCTTGAAAAATGAAATACGCTGAAAGAAATTTGGCAGTTAGATGAATAACATTACCACCATTTTTTCATACCAAGTGTATAAAAGGCATGTATACATATTCTAATACTTTAACTAAAGACTTGACATGTTTCTAAACACTGCATTAGCATTTTTCTTTGCATATTTATGAGGTTGAGATCAGGCATTAACTTGTCCATCGGTGGAAATGCCTATTTATAATTTGAGTTTGCCTTGATTGTTTCTCCCAGATGCTGAAAAAAAATGCATCTGAGGGAATTAAACATTGTTTAGTTTATAATCGGTTTTCTTGCACAAAATTGTCAAACTGTCAGAGTATACTAGGTGCCATCCGTGTCAATGTTCTTCAACATGAACATGACGACTTGTCTCCCATCACTCACATTTCAGAGTTTTGGTGAAACGGTAGTTGTTTTGGGTTTTTGTTTTTCCTGTTTTATGAATATTGCATTTTAAGACGTGCAAGTCAAGTCACGCCACCTTTATTTCAGCACTTTATACAGTACAGATTATGTCAAAGCAGCTTCACAGAGGTAAACAGGAAAATCGAAGACTAATGGAGACAGTTCAGATTCTGCTGTAAAGCAGCCATAAAAGACAATAGTGTAATTATTTAGCTCAAGTCAGTTTAGTGTTGGTTCTGTTCAGATTAATTGTATTTTAATCGTGATCACAATATCTGCTTCTCTTGATCATCAGCAATTTTTGGCCACTGGTTATTTATCCTGCATTTAATTTGGCATTTGTGTTATCTTGCATTGGTGCCAAGCCTCCACAAGCTTTCATAGTAGAGGTTGCCAGATGTCAAAGGTTTAAATTCCCAAATCACAACCCTTTGCTTAAATCGATACAGTTTCTGCACAGTGGTTTACTTAATCTTCCCGACCTGGCAACCATGTGTATGCACTCTCTCTGCATCGCAGAGCAGAGCTGTAAAACCCCAGCAAAATGTAAGTTTTCTGCTCAAATATAACTGTAATACAGTCAGTCTGTTTTCTTGTGCAGTTTGCTGCAACTAAATCTGTGAGCAAACCATGCAAGTTGCATGCGGTTCTCTTTATTTGTGCTTATGTGAAAGTTCAATAATTGTGATAAAAAAATAATATATATATATATTTATATTAGTGCTGTCAAAATTAGCGTGTTAACGCAGGCGATTCATTTTTTC
Source organism: Schizothorax lantsangensis (assembly GCA_027422415.1). Lineage (NCBI taxonomy): Eukaryota > Metazoa > Chordata > Actinopteri > Cypriniformes > Cyprinidae > Schizothorax > Schizothorax lantsangensis. Next base: position 12,811,250 of record CM049850.1, on the reverse strand, counting down.
AGTTTAACGCGTTAAAAATATGTAACGCAATTAACGCAGGGGCGGAGCTATGGTTGGCCACCCCACTCACAACTGCTGCTTCTGTCACTTTTTCTCTTGACAAGAAGTGCATTTATTCAGTCAATGCTCAATTGCACGCACAAAGGTGCCGGCGCGTGCTGTAGCCTGTATCATTTCATATCAAAGCGCGAAATAAACTACATGCATGCAATGTTGTGATCAGTTAAGTCATGATGTTACCAAAAAGGTGATTAAAGCTGCCTTAAAACTGTGCATGCATGTAATATATTTTATATGAGTAACATTTAAGAACATGTCTATGAAATGGTTTTCAAAACTGTCCTGGAGCAGCCCACACTGTCTCCCTCATCTAACACACTCGATTCAACTCTTCAGCTCATTAATAGAGACTTTATGACCTGAAGTGTGTCAGAAATGGTGAAAAGAGTTGAGAGAAAATATGATGCGTGTCAGAACCGCTTCACGTTCAGCAGCGGCAGCTCTTAAAGAAATAACAGCCAAAGTAACCTAATAACCAGCTGCTGTGATGTCTATTAATCAAATGACAAAGAAAAAAATATATATATTTAAAAAGATGAATGTGCGATTCCTGTGTGATTAATTAGTTAATTTTTTTAATCGATTGACAGCACTAAAATATATATATATATATATTAGTGCTGGGCAACGATTAATTACGATTAAAATAAAAGATTTTGTTTATATAATATATGTGTGTGTACTGTGTATATTTATTGGACACACATACACAGTATATATTTTGAAAATATTTACATGTATTTATATTCATATCATTTATATTATATATAAATATATTTATTATATAAACAGAGCATATTTTTCTTAAATATATACATGTATGTGTGTGTATTTATATATACATAAAAAATATTCACAGTACACAAACATATATTAAGTACACAATTCTTTTTTATTTTGGATGCGATTAGTGCCCAGCACTAATATATATATATATATATATATATATATATATGTATAATGACAATAATCATGGTTAATACAAAATAATTGTGATTTGTTTTGTTTGCACAGTATGTATCATTTTGGGGCATGCTAATTTGAAATATCAGAAAACAGAAGAAATTAGTATGCGTGTAGACTTTGTAATTAAAATGTCTCTTGATATATAAGTGTAATTACTGGTTATTTAACAGACACAACTCAGAAAACAAAGTTCAATCTACAATAGAGTGCTGTAGTGATGACATGTTTTTATAGGGAAGTTAGCATCACCTTGGTTCGTTCGACCAAAAGCCTTAGCATTTGGATTATTGCGGAAAATAATTGACCAACAAAAGTTTATGATTACATGTGTTGATTGTCCAGATAATCTTCACACATGAACACAACATTTATGAGTTTTGATAATATAATAAAAATAATCTCCAGAAGTAAATAGCTAAAGTTAGGCTATAAACAACAACACCATTGTTGCATATAAGGTTCTGACCACTCTTTCAATCTATATTTAAAATCTACAAGTTTGAGTTAGAAAAGTTTACAAGAGTGTAAGTATAAACACAATGAGGCTGTAACAGTGGACTAGTGAATAAATGAGTTTTCCTGTTTGGACGTGATAACATTTAATTTCCTCAACAAACTCTGTAGTATAATAAAATATCTCACCATTCACTGATACGTTTATTATATGTTTGATCTAAAACGCAACTGCCCTCATGGTTTGCCACAGGACAGCAATTACAATATATTTCCTGGCATCTTTGCAGGACTAACATATCTTTAGCAACAGTGTGAAAGTAAATAGCACATACTGTAATATGCACAATACTGGTACAAACATATCTGTCGGTACAATATGCGTTATATGACAAAACATGCATCATCACTTTCTAATACCACCATTTTTACAGTCCATGCTACAATGCGAATATTACGTTTTCTATTCACTTTGGAGATCGTTGTCAAAAAGCTTTGTTTTTGTCAACAAAAAGGCAGTCTTAGTGTGGACGGTCCGGAAGGCTAAAACGTAGAGAAAGAGATGTGTTTTCAAACGAAAACGTATTAGTGTGGACAAGGCCCTTTCAGGTATTTAACAACAACAACAAAAAAAAAACATTCATAAAACCCACTGACTCCAGGATGATGACTAGAAGCGCAGTAATTCAAACTGTTTTCCAAGTTTTAAGACTCACTCCTGCAGCACTCTTTTGTTTGTGGATATAGATTTTTTCTTACCTCAAACAAAACTTGAGAGCTGATGCCACCTGGAAAACTGGCAAATCCAGTGGCTAGCTCTTTCTCAAAAGCACTGATTGTATCAGTGAGATACTGTACCTTATATGTCTTTTTAGTGTGTCCCCCCCCATTTTGGTGTGCAGTATGTATCAGGTGGTCTGTAGAAAGTCTGTAGGCGATCTGTGGGCATGGATTAAGGCTTCATTACCCAGAAGTGCTAAGTCCCATTCAAAATTAAAAGTGTGAAACGTTGCTTAACCCAAGGTTAAAAGTGGCCTGAGGGTTAAAAACAATGTTAACCCAGGGTTAATCACAGTGGGAAAAACCTTTAAGTATATTTTCAGCTAACTAGCTATTACAGACTGCAATATGCAACATATATAGGTTAAATGTAACCCCATGGGTAAATCCTAAGCACTGTACTGTGTGTCTGTTAATTAAAGTGAAGCAGACGACTGAGGTCACACTGGATTTAGCTTTGTGTCCACGGGTAATTCGCTCTGTACTTGTGATCAGAGAGAACCAGAGGAGATGTTGGCTCTGTCTGTGTTTTCCACCAGGAAAGATGGTGGCTTTATGGCATTGTGTAATAGGTGTCAGTCTGGACTAGGAAAACACACCACATTTTACTGCGGCTGGAGCGGAGCAGCAGACTATGTGAAATTACACAGCCAGGCCTCAGGGGCATGGAGAGGAATTTCAAAGGAAACACAGCAGTCTGCTTCATATTGAGATTACATTAAGGGAACCGAATGCAGTCTGGAATGTGTAAAGGGGCCGTTCGGAGTGTAATAATCATATTAGTCTGGCAGTGTGAGCTTCAGCTTCACCCAGCAGCTAAAAAAAACCCCTGCTTTGTCTTGTGTATTCAGTGTCTTCAATTCAGTGTCTAAACTGGTAGTTTTCTCTCTTCTTTGCTGTATTTTTCTCCTTTTCATAAGCCTGTTAGACTCTGTAGCTGGTGCTCTTTTATGTTCATCCGTGTATATGCATTCCCGACTCACTGATTCCATTTTTTTATGATAAATAGGACCACCACAATGGTACACACTGCTTTTAAACAAACAAATTCAACCCCTGGTGACTCCCTGAGGACTGTCCTTGTAATAAATGCACTTTGGATTAAAGCATCAACTAAATGGCAAAGATTTACTTGTGTGTTTGGTAAATAGTTGGCTTCTAAGCATCTCCTAGTCCTCATAAGGCCAGAAACATGCAAGTACACAAACGCTGGTGTGAATGTTGACTAACATATTGTAAGCGAATGCTCCTTTTGAACATACATTGAACATCTGTTGTGGTGTTGTGTAACTGTGCCAGTAATAAACCTCAGTATTCAAATGGGTGATACGCTCAAAGGTATGTGCCATTAAATACGGCATGGAATGAAAGTCACCCCCTATATTTTGTAAAAAACAAAACAAACAAAAAAAACATGTTATAATTCATCCATGTATGTGTTTGAGTTTTGGGTGCAACGCCCACATCTCATCAATCCAATCAACAACTAATGGATAGAGCCAAGTCCCTGCTCTAATTGGTTGTTCATTTTCAATAATCTGACTCTTAATTTACATCACAATATGGAAGAGAAGATCTGTCACTGCTTCCGTTTTTCCAAAACTTTAAAAAGGTTGTTTTTATTCAACGTACACTTGGGTTGAGTTTGAATTTGTGCCTGAGAAATTTTAGAAAGTTAAAATGCACAAAAACAAACTTGTATAACTAGTTGCATTTGCGTTCATATACTTGTTTTTTTAATAAGTTTCTTTAAAGTGCTTGTGCTGTATTTTGTTGGTGAATCGCATGTTTGAATTGAGTGCAGGATTTTTTTTAATTTTATTTTTTTTATGAATCTATCAATTTATTCAAAAATATTTAAAAAATGCAATTCATTTATATTTTTCATTTCTAAATTACAATTAATTTTGATATTTTTAATAAATGTCAGAGTGATACAACTGTCCAGAAATTATAGTGAAGACAAAATCCTCACAAAATGAATTAGATTATTAAAAAGAAAACATTAAAGTACTTTGGCATAAACATTTCTGATTATTTATTGTTAAAAAAGTTTTCTGAAACTTTTCATGTTGTGTAACCAACTGTGTAGACCAGGGTCAGACTCCGAAGTACAACCATTAGCTGAGTTTATTTAGAGTTGTCAGACTGTCAGAGGTCAGTAACCAGACAGACAGTTCTGACAAAGCAAACAAATCCAAATCAAGAGACAGCAGGGGTAAACGAGGAAAACAGGTCATGTAATACACAGGCAGGCTGAAGGTAAAGATAATCAGAACTCAGAATTGCAAAACAACTAGAATTGGTAAGAATGTGTACTGAGGTGAAACTGGCAGGAAGCAAAAGTTTCAGGTCATTATCGTACAGGGTGAGTTAATATTCAGGGGAGAAAGACCTCATGTAGAGAGGAGTGGTGGTGCCACGACTGGTGGAGAGTTTGACACTGACATGCAGAAAAAAAGGAACATTTCATCACAGAGAGGACCCCTGCAGACCCTTATTTGTGTGCCCAGTTCAGTCAAGCAAAATCTCAAGATAATTTGATATTTTTGTGACAAGTCAAAGTTAGTTCAGGTTGTAAAATTGCATGTGGTGTGACTCCTACAAATTTAATAAATTTATAAAGCAAAGTTCTTTTTTTGTTCTTTGTTTATGGATAAAAAGAAGGTAACACACAGATAAACACAACAAAGCTGATAAGAGAAAACAGGGGTTAAGAAAGCATCTGATCATAGCGATGTGTATATGTTTGATATCAGCTCTGCAATTCAACACTCCAGTCCAGTAAAGTCACGTCATGTTTATTTAGCACTTTATACAAAAGATTGCTTTAAAAGCAGCTTTACAGGATTAAACATGAAAAAATGATGTCTGTGTTGCTTTCAATTAGAAGTTTATACTATGAAGCAGTTCTCCAGCAAGCTTTTAACTTTTCACTTAACCGTAGATTTTAATTTTTACAGTTAAGACTAACATTAGAGATTTAGACAAACATAAAGAGCAGTCCATACCGAGTCTGTCCATGGATATACCACCCATTCTACAAGATGATGTTGACTTGCGAGAAATGGCTTATGGAAAATAGCTGCATTTACATTTGCTAGCTCAGTTTACCGTATTTGTGTATTTTGCACCGTGTCTCTTGTGGTAAGAGTGTGAGGGAAGCCTGACTAGACTTAATTAATCAGGTTTTCACTGGGTGTGGAAACCGACAGAGCCACCTGGAGAACTGCCACTAGCATTTAGCTTCTGTTACTGTCATTCTCTATGTGAATGACAAACGAAGTCATATTAAAATCATATTAAATTACAATATAGGTGTAGACATTTTAATGCTGGCATGGACAGCATTCTAATTTCTTGGCCTGGTTGCTTCCTGTCTTTGAATTATTCACCTCATTTTCGGTCGGCAGTAAATGTTTTCCTTTTATGTACTTTAGACCTCCGCTTGCCAAATCCAGCATATGTGTCAGTGCGTTCTCTCTGCTTTCAACTCTGCGACTTGGCAGCTGCCTACAGCTGGCTGGACACTGTGTGTAACATACGAGTTGGTGACGGTGTGCTGAGAGAGAGAGAGACACGGTGTGCTTGGCAAGGCTGTTTGAGTGAGAATAGTGAGCTGGTTGTGAGTTTCAGAGCTTCCTGTCCAGCTGTATCATTGGCACGGGCTGAAAGAGAGGGACTCAGACCCTCGCACAATACAGCACTTGTGTTGCAGTCCGGGAACTCAGGAATGTGGCTCTCACCTTCATATGGCTGACAGGAGTTTGTTTTGGAATGAGAGATATTATCCAACACACTCTTACCTCGCTCGCTCACTCCTTCGCTTTTCCTCGCTTACGTCTCTCTCACTCTTTCATGGCCGTCCTCAAAGTAAAGAAAATACAATGACTTCAGCCTGAAATCTGAGATCTGACTGCTCCACCTTCAGTAATTTCTTTCAGTTCGTGACTTTTTAGTCCCTTCATCCCGTTAGCAATTATGACTGAAGCTCTTTCGAGCATTCCCATTCAATTAAATGCTAGGAATTTCTAGAGACCTTCCTAAATCACTTTAGCCATTCATTAAAGACAGTTTTTATGAAACACATGGGTGTGAAAATCGCAGGGATCAAAATTGTTCTCGCTGGAAGACGGATTAAGCAACAGAGACTCTCACTTTCATATGAGAGAAAAACAATGAAAAAATGTATGCCGGAATTATTTTAGGATTTGACACTGGTGGTTGAGTTTGACCTTTAAAAAATATAAATGTGCTATTTTTATGAATAAAATGTGCCTTATGCTCTTGCAGTTTTACCTTTGTACCTTCTTTACATGTATTTAGATATTTATTGTTATTAGCTAAAATAGGCATGGCTAGTGTTATTGCTTATACCTAAAATCGCAGTGTATCAGAAGTAACAAAGTATCTTCCATATTGTAGTGTACATTCGACTGAAACAGGATTTTTAGATTCCAAAAGTGATTCTAAAGTTTTTCACACAGATGCCATAGTAAAACCATGTTTGGTTCCCAAAGAAGCTTTCAGTGAACAGTTCTTAAAAGAACCTATTTTTTTTCTTGATGTGAAGAACATTTTAATAATCTAAAGAACCTTTTTCCACTATGAAGAACTTGCAATGGAAAGGTTCCATGAATATTAAAGGTTCTTCATGGAACAATAGATGCCAATAAAGAAGCTTTTTTTTAAGAGTGAGTGTTTGGTAGGTACTTGGTTCTATAAACATTGCTTATTGATTGGAAAAAGGTAATTCAATAAGAATTTCCATTTAATGCCAACTTAAAGTTGAAAGTAAACTTCATTTGTTCGCATTGCCTTTTTTGTTCACATGGCATAATTTGCGTCATCAGCACAGACTTGTGTGCTCAAAATGGTCCACTATGTATTGTGCACATGCCCTAACATGTCTAGCTGTGCCCACAGTCAATGGATGACTTTCACACTAAACAGAACGAAATGCAGAAAATGAAGTGTACATGTGTACTGGGCATTTCGGATCACATATGTGAACAAGCCCCTAACCATAACTAGAGAGAGGTGTACTATTTCTATATAAAACTATTGAAAAATTCTCATTGACTTCCATTAATGGAGGGGTTGGAGCCACATCTATAAGGCTTAGAATATCATACTTGACTTGGTCGTGGGCTTTTTTGACTTGGGCCCATAATCACTTTGAAACCAAACAGAACACACTAGAAAACTCTTACCAACACCCTAGAAACCGCCTAGCAACGCACTAAAAACCTGAGCAGCTCATCATCAGAACACATTAGCAAATGCATAGCATTGCATCCTAGCATAACACAAGCTATTACCGCTATAAAACTATATTGGAAAGCACTTTTTTCCATTTTCACTCTGTCTTACTTGTTCTCTCTCTTTTATTCCACATTTAGAACACAATATTAAACATGGTAAATTGTGTTAGCTTGTCTGAAAGTCTAACAAGCTAACACAATTTACCATGTTTAATATTGTATTCTAAATGTGGAATAAAAGAGAGAGAACAAGTAAGACAGAATGAAAAGGGAAAAAAGTGCTTTCCAATGTAGTTTTGTAAAATGTGCTTCATATGAACCTAAAAATGTGCTTAGTGTGGTAACATCTGAATGAACTGGAATATGATTCATATAATTGATTCAACTGACAACATTAAGGTACATCAACAGAAGTAGTTTTTAAAGGTCAGATCAGGTAAAAATAGCTTGCTCACCCTTCAAACCTGACTTTCTTTATTCTGTGGAAGATATTTTGAGAAATGTCTCAGTGTTTTTCTTGTCTATACAATAGAAGTCAATGGAGTCCAATGCTGCTTGGTTCTCAGCGTTCTTTAAAATGTTTATTTTGTGTTCCGCTGAAGAAAGAAAGTCATGTTTGGAACAACATGGGGGTGAGTAAATGATGAGAGAGTATTTATTTTGAGAGAACTATCTGGATCAGGTAGAAATAGCTCCTTACTGCCTGTCCTACACTTTTTACTGAGTATGAAGACATCAAGACACATTCAAATCCACTGTTTGTGCATCCTGTCTACAAAAAATGCTGATTTTTGTTTTTCATTGACTCTCCTTTCCTGGACATAAACATTGTAGTCATTAAATATTTGCAGATATGTCTAAAGCTCACATGAATTTGTTCTAGATCATTTGAGATGACATTACGATGCCTTTGAAGTCTGTCTGCAACAAATTTGCTTAGGAACCTCCATACAAAAACACTGGATGTTTAGTCATTGACTGTCTGGACAGCTGCCTCAGGTTTCATACACAGCCCTTATGTCACTCAAGTTCAGTTATTGTAAGCTGTCGAGGTTAAACATGGTTTTTGTATGCCGTCTTCCTGTGTGTTCTCTGTCACGATGAGCAATGATGCCTAATGAAAGCCTTTGCTTTGTGAGGAGACTGTGAAAAATGTGAAGAGTCAAACAGAGGCTGATGTATGTTTGAGATGTCCTGAGTGGGACCCATGGCTGATCACAGGCTGATCACAGGCTCTGGCTCTTCTATGGCTTTATTTAGTCTTCCATTGGCTTTCAAGTCCCGTTTCCCAGGCTTTGAATCCAACCCCTTCGTTCTTTCTGGGTTTTTATCCTGCACGAGTGACCGCTATAAAATTGAACCTTATCACCTGAGTGCCATTATTTATCATCCGGGTGAATAGGAGGATTCAGATTGCACACAAAGGTGCTTGGAGTATTATCCAATCTCATTGTCGGATCCATTGGCGCTCTTGTAGACTTTAATCAAATACACACACATATACAGACAATATCAGTGCTTCATTTCATTGTTTGCCCTCCACAATATAAGAAATACAATCACACATAGGTGCACAAAGCGTGGCCTGCTGTTATTGTGACTGGTCTTGTTGGTGGCGCATTGTGATTTGCTGAAGGGTTAATATGGATGGAAAGGATCAGAGAAGGCTGAGCCCGAGCGAGCATGAATGGTGAGGTCTGTGGGAGATGACTAGGTCACTGGAGGATGTGATACCAACACGGCGAAAAAGAAAGGGTCATAGGTTTTGGAAATAAACATTGGTCCATCTGCCCCTCTATCTTGACAACAATGATAGCCTCTTGCATTTGTTTGCTAGACCGTGTCTCTCCATCTGCACCCCCCTCAACCTTGAAGTAATACTTCAGAGTGATAAACCTTTTGTTACCTCCACAATGTGTGGAGAAATGACAGATGCTGACTTTTAGATTGGTTTTTAGCGCCGTTTTAGTGGGTCAGAGAGCTTTCAGAGTTTTCTCCTGAGGAAGAGAATCAAACATTACTTTCCTTTGAGGTAGTTTCCAGGGAAACAGAAGTGGGAGGAACCTTGGTCAGGCGTATTTGTTGTTTAGGTCTTCAGCATAAAACAAAATCAGCCAGGATTTTCTTCAGTGTTGTTTAGAAATGGAAAAAAAGGGTTTGTTTGATATGTTAATGGAACTTAAATGGTGTAGGATACATTTCTTTTCTTTTATGTAACTGAAGATTTCTTTGAGATCATTTTGTATGTATAGGAATGGCTGAATATTTTCACTAGAAAGTTCACTAGAATTTCAAACACTTTTCAGATGAAATTGGATGTTTTGGCTCTGAAAGTTCTGCTTGTGTTTACCTGTGTAGGCACTGGTCTCTGGTCAGTCCCCTGCCTCAACTGATGACATCTATTTGGATGACCAGCAGTCTGGTGACTACCCTTTAGATGATGATGACTTCACTTCTGGTTCAGGATCAGGTAAGGATTATTTATATCAGTCCAGCTGATTTTAAAATTGTCCATTTTAGTACTATCACTATTCTGAGGCAGCCCAAATCATCAGACATACAAAAGCACTTTGAAGACAAAATGGCCCTTATGTAGGGTAGTAGTCTGCTTTGGACCCTTCTGAAACCTAAAATGACAAATGGGACTTCATGAATAAAAAAGACTCACTGGACACTAGCATGTGACCGTACACACTAAGTGTGCCATTTGTAACAGGGCCATAGAAACCCATGGAATGGCTGTTTTGGCTTGCTGCAGGAAGTTGCCATCTGTAGGCAATCCAATCACAAACTTTGCAACTGCATAGAAATGACATGGCAACCACCCAGGACACCCTTGCATTGTGCCAGCACCTAATTTTTTTTTAAAAGTCTAGGCTAGTTAGAGTAGTAATGTTTATTCTATAATTATTAAAGACAAATTATGGCATTACATGCTATTAAAACTGCAATTTTGGACAGTTCCTCAGTCATCTTACTAGTGCAGCATTGAGTTATGGACTAGAAGTTATGGACTTCTAGTAGAGCACCTCGTCACCTCATTACCTGTTAAGTTATGGACTAGAAAACCATTTAATTAAGTATTTATAATGAACCCACAGAGCCAGTTTTCTTGTGTCTAAAGGTTATGTAATGTTTTGGTAAGAGAAGGGCTGCTAGGTGGTTGCTAGACACTGCTGCCCACCCTGTGAGCGGACAGATGTTTCACCTGCAGTCAAACGCGGTCAGCCAAGACCACCATGGTCACTCAGCAGATGTCTGCTCCATACAGAAACTCTGCATTATTAATAAGTAATTTCTCTACCTCTTACTGCTGTACCACAGTGCCTTGTACCTGGCACAATTACAGTGCAAAATGGAGAGAACGGTTGAAATATTTATACATTTTATATATTTCATCTGTCTCCCTTGGAAACACAATAGTGCTGATCTTGCATTCCCATTCTCTATGGTTATATTTATACAGAACTGAAATTCCAAGAAAGAGGGAAGTTTGGAACATTTAAACTAAAACTCAGGCCACTGGGATGCCATTATAGTCCCATCAGACCATAACGTCATAGACGTGCAAACCTCATATTTTTTCGAAATTGACTTACAAATGACTAGATGCATAATCAGTCTCGAGAGAACCCTGTACCATCAGGCTGGTTTCAGGTTTACCAGACGTGTTGCTTAGGGGACATTCAAACAGAATGCATTTTTGCATTTAAAAAAAAGAAATGGAGGGTATTGGAATGAAAATAACACAAGGTCTAGAGATGCGTTTTTAAACTGTTTTTAACATGATCATGGTGTTTTTTGAATGTGCGAAATGTATGCAAAGTGTGACGACAACGATCAAACATGTCCATCTGGCGCATGTAAAATCAGCACAGAGGAACACAAAAACACATTCTATGTGAATAGATATTAACATAAAACCTGTCCTTGTGTTCAAGACATCCAGACGAAACTAAAGATATGGCAAAACATACAGGCCTATAAGATATTTAAGCAATATCGTACAAGCAAAAGTGCTAATGAAAACAAGCATGGCTATGCACAGTATTGCCAGTGACTGTATGGTCTGCCAATGAAAATACTTCCAAATTAAGCCACAGCAGAATTAACTGTTGTGCTTCCCCAAGTAGTGTTGTCAAAAGTTCCGACTTCAGTACCAGTCGGTACTGACATTTTAAAAACGTCCATTTACCACTAGCATTTGAGCACTGTTGAGCGAATTCTTAAACACCGCTGATTGGCCATTGTGTTCACATGCTCAACAGATATGACTGTGATTGGCTACAATGATAATTGCTTCATGCGACAGCGCTTGCTAGCGGAAAATGGAAGTTTTTAAAATGTCAGTACCGATTGCTACCAAAGTCGGTATACTTTTGACAACACTATCCCCAAACAATAGACAAGAGTTTCATTTCTGAATAAAACGGTTGAGTGAATGGTTCAGTGACTCTCGTGAAAACAATCACTTGGTTTGTTCATGAATTAATTAATGTTTTTGAACAAGGCTGTGTTCCACTTCACTGTTAGACACACACTTGCAAACTTAAGCACTTACTCTCTGGGGAATCCCTGCTGCTATTTTGAAGTGTGTTTCACTTTGTGAAGTCGACGAGGGAAGTTTATATGGGCAGACCATCAACCCCTCGATTTTGACAGAGGGAGCAAGTCTACTTCACATGTACTGTACACTTCAGGCTGTTCCATATACCACAATGCAACTTGATTGTGATGTCACTGCAGATTGTGTTTTATTTATACCCATCCCAAACTCTATGATATATGAATTCTGTTTTAAAGGGGTGGTTGACTGTTTTTTGATTGATTGTGTTTATGGGGTGCAGTCTAGCATGTGTTCATGCTTGTTTTTTTAAAAAACGCATTATTTTTCACATAATTTACCTTTATTCCACACCTCTCTGTCCCTTCTCTGACAAACGCCTCGATTTATTTCCTGGTTTATGAAGCCCCTCCCTCGATGGGCTGAGATTGGTTAGCTGGCTCAGTGTGTTGTGATTGGCTAAACCGCCTCTAGAGCACATCTAAACGTCCCGCCCCTCTCCTCAGCGGCATGCGCTCCGGTTGAATTGTAAACAGTGGCGTTGTCTATAATGCTTATCAATTTGAGCCCGATTGAGACCCAGAGGATATTAGTGAAGAGGATCGTGCAGAACCTGTGCAAGCACGGCTCTTAATGGCATGTTTGGTTGTTGTTGTCTCATACTTTTAAATACGCTGCTATTTGTAAGTGCTACTGCTTCTGTTAGCTTTTAATATACGGTTTTATCCTGATTAAAGCTTTAATACAGCACAGCAACCGCACGCGTGTCCATTTATAATGCTTCTCATTGCTGTGTGAAAATAAGTCTATAATTGGAACAGTTTGTTGGAGCTTATTTGACGATCTGAATGAGAGAGAGAGAGAGAGAGAGAGAGAGAGAGAGATGCAGAGCAGGGCGACACGAGTAACAGTATTAAGAACCGTTGCTTTAATGATTTTGAAACTTGTGAATGCATTAGAATCGTTAGAAGACAGAATCGCGATTCATATGAATAGATTTTTACGTACATCCCTAGTTTTCTCTTCCTCTTCTCTAAAGCAGCGCAGCATGGCCTTGCCCCCTTTGCTGCGTGTTCCCGGGGGCAGGGTTTATCTGGGTCTGTGAAGTATCAGACCCGGGAAGTAACTCGTTGTAGTCCCTTACCTGTTGTTTTTGTAGGCATTAAACTGCCAGAATTTTAAAAGACGATATCTCCGTTTGCATTGAACTTTCAGCGCCGCAAGTCTGCAGATATTGTTTATGCTCAAACAGCAACATTACACACTAACTAATGTTAAAAAAGTGAAATCGCAATCAACCACCCCTTTAAATATTTAAAACAGCCCAAGCATATCTATATACATATAGAATGCCGCATCAAACAAATCTGTAAAGGAAAAACAGAACTTAATCAACCATAGTCAATTAAAACGTTCCAATTCAACCTATTGCAAGGGATCCACCGGTAGTGGGCACTAGTGCAGTGTAATCAATAATGTACATCCGAGTCAACGAGACGTAGGAAAGTTGAGAGAACTGTATAAAAAAAAGTGGAACGCATCCCAAGTTAGTTGAGTAAATGATTCCAATGACTCACTCATAAAGACAGTCACTTGTCGCCAACTACTGGCATTTAAGTGTAATCTACAGAAACAGTAAATTTGAAATCCTGACAAAAAATATAATATATTTTCAAATGTATAAAATATGAGAAAAACGTTCACTCATTTTATTCTCATCTCATTTCTTTATTTCTCACACTTCTCTTTAGGTTCAAGTGACACAGATGACGATGAAGACACTTCCACTGTAATTGTGCGGTACCCAGAATTCAAAGAAGGGTCTACTCAGCAGCCTTTCTACAGCAGCAGCCCCAGCGCAGAGTCCTCCACTTCCAAAGAGATGGACAAAATCAGCATAGACTCATTCATTGATTCAGACATGGTACCAGAGGTGCGGTTGCTCGCCCATTTCAGTCATACTGCTTCTGACACTATCAAAGCTTTTGCTGACACCCACTGCTCCGAAAACCTGCACAGCCTGCAAAACTGTGACAACTTGTGATACTTTTGATTTTGCCCCTTTTTGACGCATACACTGACCTGCTGTCTCTCACAGTTTTACTGAACATTACTGTTATGTTGGATCCTTCAATCTTGTTATTGAATCTCTTCACTTTTTCCGACACTATCTACAAGCTCAACTGTTTTTGTGTCAGCAATTTCGATGTTAAGCTGTCTTTCTCTCTCTGCTTCTCTCACTGATTTTTAGATCTCTGACTATCAGACAGAAAAGCCCCAGGTCACTGTTGAAGCCACCAGCTCACCGAGTGTTGTACAAGATGCTGACCTGCTTCATGAGGTTCGCACAGAAAATCTCTTCCAAAGGACAGAAGTGCTGGCAGGTATGTTCAAAATGAACAACATACACGAGTGTTTCTTCAATTAGGGGAACTTTTTAGTCCCCTATTAAGATTTTGAAGAAAAAAGCTTTAAAAATGCAATTATTGCAATTTTCACAATTATTAGATTTTTTTTTCATTAGATTTTTAGGGCCCGAGCACCGATGGTGTGAGGACCCTATTGGAATTGCTCCGTTTATTTAATTTGTTTTTAATCACTTTTTCATTTTGTGGAGTATTTAAAAGTTAATTTACTATATAGGGTCTCTATTTTGGCCAGACATTTTAAAATATTTAAAAATCAAGAAAATTCTACTTTGTACATTTGTCTTAGACATTAAAACAATTAAGTTTTAGTATTAAGTATTTTTTTATTTATTTAGTATTTATGTGGACAGTTTTACCATTTTTAACAAAAAATTATGCCAATTACAGAACTTTTTTTTTTTCAAAATAAGTTTACATTTAGTTATGATGGAAATGAGAAGTGATGAGGTGCATATTTCTGCAAGAGTTTCTAGCAGAGTGCCAGTTTAAAGACAAGAAATATAATTAACTGAAAATGTTCACATTTACATAATTAAAATTCATAAATATTGACCAATTTGGTAAATAATTGGTTTCTTTTTATTTATTTTTTAATGGACTGCTGGTTGACTTGTTGTGTTAGAAAGTTCAAGGCGTATCCATTTTGTGTGTGTTTGTGTGTGTGTGTGTGTGTGTGTGTAAAATAATAATAATAGTATTTTTAAACATCAAATAGAATAAAACATAATCACAAGATATTCAAGGTTGATCAAGGACATAATCAAATCTTTATCCCAGTGCATAAATAAAGATGTTTCTCCTCTGAAGTAGTCAAAAGTACCCATGATTTTTAATAATTTTTTTATAAATTCTATAAGCTGACAAACCATTGTTGTCTCTGTGTCACATTTCATTGACATTTTAATTAATTTTATTTGTATCTGTAAGTTTTCGTTCAAGCATCTAAATATGATGTGTACTTGACTATGATTTTAGATATTATTTTAAACCATATAATGTTTTTTAACATGGTGTCATTTTTCTTGGTGCAGCGGTTATAGCCGGCGGAGTGATTGGCTTCCTGTTTGCCATCTTCCTCATCCTCCTTCTGGTGTACCGTATGAGAAAGAAGGACGAGGGGAGCTACGAACTTGGAGAGCGCAAGCCTCCCAGCTCAGCCTATCAGAAGGCTCCGAGTAAAGAGTTCTACGCCTGAACGACCAATCATTGCCAACAGTAACATCGTTATAACAACCAACTCCTCTCCAAGAGTAATGGTGGATCGGTAGCACGTCGAGGGGATTTTTTTTTTACGGGGAACCTTTACTTATTTAAAAATGTAACAAAAAAGTAATTTTGCTTTGCAAAGCCAACCGGGGCTTGTATTTTCTTTTTTGGAATCAAAAACATCAAAGATTGTTTCTCTATGGGTTTTGAAAACAGTTGTTGTCAGTGTATGAAGGTAAATCATTGCTCACAGGTTTTAGTCATTGACTACTTTGTAACAGTAGAGGTACGTTTTATTAAAGAACAAGACAATTCCGGGATGTAAAGCCTGGGCTATATCTGATACCTTTAATTTTCCACTGATTACATTTCAGTAACTTATCTCAATGTGGAGTTTATCAGTAACTTCATTGTCATCTCATCATTTTTGTAAAGGGTTTTTCTCCCTTGGCTTGTGCCATTCTGTTCTTCAGTCAAAATGAATGTTTGTATTTCCGTCTGGCCGATATCATTCAAAGATCACAACATTTTTCAGAATGTTTAAATGTATTTTGTTATATTTCATGTTTCTAATGTAGTTGGTACAGTGTTAAGTCCCTAAAAGTTCAAATTCTAATTTGCCTGAAGCCAAGAACACATTGCTCTATAATTATACTCCTTTATTCTCTCTCTTTTCATGTAAACACTCATGCAGGGTAAAGTCTCTTAGAAAAATCTGTTGTACTTGCCTGTACTTGACTGAAAATCTGCAACATCACCATTCATAGCACTGCAGTAATTTTCTTAAATTATTCAAATTACTTTAACCATTATGTAACTTTGCATTGCACAAAAAAGCGTATCAAGGTCAAGAATGTTTTGTTTTTCCACAGAACTATTTGATACCCCATTTACCCAGCGCTTGGGAGGAAAAAAATTGTTCATTAGAATAACATATGGATTTTTTCACATGAATTCAGTCTTCATTATGAACAAGTGGAAGAGTCCAAGAATGAATCTTCCATGACAGGTTAACATCATTTACCCAGTATAAGTCGTCAGTATTACTGATTTTTACGCCCACACTGTTCTCAATCAACACATTTTCAATGTTCACTGTTGACTGGAACCCTAATGAAGGCCATTTTTCTTTATTTCATAATATTATCCCTCATGCGGAAGCAGCTTTTGCAAAGATTTCTCCTATGTTTCTGACTCAAGCATATTCTGCTGAATGTCTCTGACCTTCCAAAGACTCAAACAGTGTTGTTAACAGTGATGGTGATTAATAACATGAATCACATCTGCTCATTTTTACTCTTTTCATGTGCATTTCCATTGTTTCTTTTAAAGACCTGACCATTTAGAGTCAATGACGTCTCTGTATATGTTAATATACAATAATTTATAGAATATAATTATTTATATACTACATATTATATGTAATATGTTAGTTAAAAAAATCTATGAAAATGTATATTCACAAATGTTTTAGAAGCCCTTGAAGTGCCTACTGTTCTGAAACAGTTCTACAGGGATTTGAGGACATTTGTGCATCGCAATGATGTTAAAAGCTGGAACTGGAGAAATGTGATGAGCAGTAATGTCACAGAAACAGAAACAGTAATGTATTTCATAAAAAAAACACTACTGAATAAACATTTTCTCATGGTATTTTAATTACGTTTCTTGTTCTCGACCTATGCACCTCTCTTTGGAGATTACTCTCAACTGTTCAATCACCGTGTGTGTATGAATATGTACATAATGAATCAATATGCATGCCAAGTGGCTCTCAACTCTCTCTTTGGACCATCAAACACAAGCTGTGGTGAAAATGTAACACCTCCGGTGAAGATTGCTCTGGGATATGTCCATAGATGTTAAATCTCTGACAGGAAAATGTATTAAATGCACAAGTTTCCACAAAGGCTGTTTCTGAAAGAATCTCACACTTAGTAGGCCTAATCATCACACCTGTCCACAAACTGCAGAAAATATATGTATAAACATGCGTGTAGTTGAACAAGCCCCTACCCTTCTAAATTAACATGTTTTTATTCATAAATGTGTTGGTTTTTGTTGTTGTTTTAGTTTTGCCCAGTCATGACGTCAAATTTGAAGGCCCAGAACACTAATTTGCCATGGGCTTCAAAGCTGTAACGTCAAACCAAACCATTTAAAAAGAATTTATTGTTAAGTTATATATTTGTATCTGCAAGTAATATGCACACATTCACTCTAAATCTAAAATGTTGAAAAAGCATAAGTCACACGATCATGGAAAGTCACATTATTACATGATGTGTCTCATGTACATGAATAACTTGATAGCAACATTTCACACAAGAGTCCAGTAGTTCCTACTACTGTCCTAAAATAGTTTCAAATATTTGGCTACATGTTTAACATAGAACAGTATAGCCTAAATATGATTTGATGTGACATTTTGCATGAGCACTGTCACTGTAATAATAATAATAATAATAATCTTATGGAAATTCCTATGGATTTTTAAAAAATGTTTTCAGTTTGGTTAACACATGTATATATCTTACTCTATGAATTACATACAGTAAACAGTTAATTTTTTAAACCGCCGTGTGTTTTATAACGTATATTATTAACTATTTGCTTCATATAAACTGCAACGGTTCGTGAAACCTTTATTGTTGTGAAAGGTGGCTCGTGTTGAATACTAAACGCGTTCTGTCTGAATGTCCCAGAGCGCTTGCCGTAGCCACATGAGCGCCCAATGTTTTCAAGGTATGTACAGTATACTTTCAGTTGTGAAACATGCCGGTATATTATTTATACATTTTAATACATAGCTATTTAAATTATGCATTTAAGTATTTTAATATATTTTCCCTTAAACCAAGAATAAGCCGTTATGTGGTCTAATTTCTTTTGCAAAATAGCTAACAGTTTGTTGCATTTTTAGATTTCGTAAAACCAGCTGTTCTTGAATTTACTGTAGCCTATTATTATTAATACTGTATGTGCCAACATGAGCAAGTGATCGAATAAATGGCAGTAGCTTACATGTTTGGGCTTCAATGTATAAAATGTTTTCATATCAAGAACGACCAGGAAAAAACAACCTTGAAAAAGTAGAAAACAGTTCCAGGAAATAATTTATGACCAGTTAAACTGCATCTGCCATAACAGAAATGTATTTTATATATATTTAAAAATTATTTTAAGTAGTATTTAACTCATTTAGGCTAATTCTACATATGTTTTTCTGTCATGTGCTTTTCAGATGACTGGCAATAAAAGCAGGTGTCTAAATTCCATTAGTCAGGTGCTGCTGACTCTTCTTATACTTTGCTGTCTACAGTGTCACTCCAGGCCTCACAGTTATGACAGTAAACCGCTTTCAGAAATATCCAAAGAGGTTTCTAAGTACTCTGACGTCGCTCAGCAAATCATAAACCTAGCAGTATATGGAAAGGCTCAGAACCGTTCCTATGAGAGGCTGGCTGAGTTCACTGACACTATTGGAAACAGAGTCAGTGGCTCTAAGAACCTAGACCTGGCCATTAAGTACATGTACAACGCCCTTACACGGGACGGACTGGAAAATGTGCATCTAGAGCAAGTGAAGATCCCTCACTGGGTGCGGGGGGAGGAGAGCTTGGTGATGCTTCTACCGAGAAACCACACTTTAGTCATACTTGGGCTTGGTAGTAGTGTTGGAACTCCTCCAGGAGGTTAGTAGTCACTGTTCATCTTTTAAATACCTGCTCCTGCAAATATCTAACCAGCTTATATTCTTCTGGCAGGTATAGAGGCAGAGGTAATGGTGGTGGAGTCATTTGAAGAGCTGAAAAAGAGAGCGAGTGAGGCTAAAGGCAAAATCGTTGTGTATAACCAGCCGTTTGTCAGCTATGGGGAGACCGTAGCCTATCGGGCTTCAGGGGCCTCAGAGGCTGCTAAAGTTGGAGCCGTGGCTTCACTAATCCGTTCAGTAACTCCATTCTCCATCAACAGGTCAGAACCATCACACTGTTGACTTAAAAAGACTGCTAATGTAAACTAAACTAAAACTGAATTAACAGAAAATCTGATTATAAAGTTGCGTCAACAAAAGAGGGGAAAAAACAAAAAATTAAGAGTAGTCTTTAATGATGACACTCCAGAGATTATTTGTTTCTCAAAAAAATAAAAAAATAAAATACAAGTAAAAATAAATAAAGAAACAAGTAAACACAATAAAATAAAAAAATATATTAATAATAAAAAACACTACCAGTTAAGAGTTTGGGCTAATTACAATTTTTAAAAACTAACTAACTAAATAAATACAATATTGATAATAAAAAAGACATTGATAAACATTGATAATAAAATATATATATATTTATTTAATAAAAAAATACAGTAAAACAATAATATTGTGAAATATTATTACAGTTAAAATAAAATACAGTTTTCTATTTGAATGGATTTTCAAATTTAAGTTATTCCTATGATGGCAAAGCTGAATGTTCAGCAGCCATTACTTCCAATCATCAGTGTCACATGATCCTTCAGAAATCATTCTAATATTTGGTGCTTTCTTATTTATCAATGTTGAAACCAGTTGTGCTGTTGATATTTTTGTGGAAAATGTGATACACTATCATTCAAAAGTTTGGGGTAAATAAGATTTAAGTATGAAGTGTATAAGAATGAATTAATCATTTTATCTAGTAGGATGCATTAAATTGATCCAAAGTGACAGTAAAGAAATTTATGATGTTACAAATAAATTAAAAACATTTATATTTCAAATAAATGCTTTTTTCCCCCTTTCTATTCATCAAAGAATTCTGAAAAAGAAATATAACATGGTTTCCACTAAAATATTAAGCAGCAAAAACTGTTTTCAACATTGATAATAATAAGAACCATTATTAAAAATTTAGCACCATTAATAATTGATGATACTTGCTGAAAATTCAGCTTTGCCATCAAAGGTCTAAATTACATAAAAAAAGAAAAAAAATATTCTAAACTTTTGAGCAGAAATGTATATTGTAACAATATTTATTATATAAAAAGCATATCTCTCTGTTCTTAACCCACTCGTGGTGTTGTTTTCAGCCCCCACACTGGCTGGCAGTGGTACCAGCCTGGAGTGCCTCAGATCCCCACTGCCTGCATCACTGTCGAGGATGCCCAGATGATGGCCAGGATGGCCCGCAGAGGCCAGAGGATTGTGCTGCGTCTGACTATGGGGGCCCAAACACTGCCAGATGTTGACTCGTACAACACTGTAGCTGAAATCACAGGCAGCAAGCATCCTGAACAGGTAGGTGATTTTAAATATGCTGTACTGATCTCACAAAAGACTCCTAATGATAATACCCTTGCTAGTACTACAAAGATTTTACAACTGGCTGTTGACTCTTGTAAATACAGTACAGCTTGTTTTCCTTCAGGACTAATTGTCACCGAGTCAACATGAAAAGTCAACATGAAATCACATTTTAAGCCCATTTTACTTCCATAATAAGATGCAATTCAGTGTGAAATGTGATATTCAGTGAGGACAAAATGCAGGACTTGAATTTATCCATTGGGAAATTATTGGCTTTACACCAGTTTGCCCATTGGGAAATTACTGGCTTCACACCATGCTTTTAAAGACCTTTAATGATAATACCCTTACAGTTATTACTAACGCCTTACAACTGGCTGTTGACTTATGCACTTATGCACTGTTGTAAGCCTGTACAGCTTGTTTTCCTTCAAGACTGATTTTCAGCCCATTTTACTTTTACATAATAAAATGCATTTCAGGGTAAAATGTGATATTCATTGAGCAAAAAAATGTAGGAGTTGAATTGGAAAATTATTGGCTTATTCCAAGCCAGTTTTAAAAACAGTGCGTAAATAGCTGTTTGACTATTGGTTAACATTAGCCAATTGCCTGCATGGCCTAGATGATGTCAGCCAAAAAACGAAAGTTGGTTTACAAGTTGAGCAAGTTATTTATTTTGTAGAAACATAATGAAGAACATTTTTTTTTTATTATTCATTTATTTATTTATTTTGGAATAACATGCACTAATGAATACATGCAGTAAGACCAGGATGTATTTAGAAAGTAAATAAAAAAATAATAATTTTGCATTCAAAGAAAGTGAAATTGTTTACACGGTACACATTGGGTCAGTTATTGCAAACCAATGACCTTGGTGTTATTAGCTTTGTGATCTCATCAAGTAATAATTGCGAGAATTATTTGTATTCATATGAAAGTGAAATTCTCGCAAAAATGTTGGCTATTTCACTACACGTGTACATGTATGAATTTGTTCTTAACTTAGTCCTAGATTAATGAATATGAGGTTTTGAAATGAGTGACCTTGAGTTAGTAATCTACATAAAACACGGCCAAACCGTATACATATATGGGATTTTTCACACAGTGTTTCCTTATGTCACTCTCAGCAAACACTTTCAGCTCTCACCTGAGATCCCACACAGCAAGATCCTCAAGCAATGCCATGTGTGCTATTCTATAAAAAAAAGCCCTAACACCTTTTATACAGACCTCCCATTAGCCAGTGTGTATCTGCACAGGAACCTCACACATTTTCACACATTGCATAAAATCCAACCTGAACATGTTTAAAAGGCCACCCAAAATATATAATTTTGTACTGCTTTCAGTTGTTACTAGATTGTTACATTTTGAATTAACATTTTTGTACGAAAGTTATTGATTAATCAGGATTTTTGTGAAAATGTTTGTACACACATTTGAACACATCTGAATTATTATGTTTTCAGAAAGTATTCTAAGGGGCCATTCACACACGTTGCATTGAAAATTCAAGATGTTAGCAGTTTTTACATGCTGTGTCTTGTGCAAGACACTGCAAAAGACAAGCAAACACATCAGTCAAACATGTCCGTATAGTGCATGCTTACATAGGAAATAACAAAAAAGTAGTTGAATGCAAAAATGCATTCTGTGCAAACTACTCCTAAGAGTTCTTCAGTATTTATGTTGTAGTGTTGATCATACAGGGTCAGACTGAGATGAATGTGATTGTCTCAATTCTCCATTTGCTATCTTCCAAAACCTAGAGAGCTACCTCATGTATTACAGCTGCCCTCCTGACATAAAGGCCATTCCAAAAATAGGAATCATAATTATGCTGCTTCCTAAGATACCTTGTCTTGGCCAAATTCTAGCTTAACACCAAGTCATCCAAGATGGTGGACAAAGTGAGAGAAATCCCAATTATAGATGTATTTCTTTCAGTACTAAAAATTCTGGGTAAAAATAGTTTATGTATCTGCTGCCTAATCAGTCAGTTGGGAGGTTCCACCTCGGTTAGGATGCTGTCTAGGTAGACAGTAGACCATGAAGCAGCTCTCTAGGTTTTGGAAGAGAACTAATCTGTGTGGTGTCCTCTGCCGATTCCCAACAGCTATGACGAGCCACACAGTGTTCATTCTGACATTTGTTTGCATTGCTGCTCTGCAGGACATCAGGGAACCATTTACAGAGATCTGCTTCTTCTTAATGCTTGTGTTTATGGAAAGGAATCTGTTAGTCAGGAGTCAGAGGAATAAGGTATCTACAGCCTTAGCCCCAATTATAGACAGTATAGAGGATTTCTCAGCTGCCCAACTAACACTGTAGCCCCTTTGACTGATCATCATACATCTGTCCAGCATCCACTGCCAGCTTATATCTAATTAGAGACTTGTTAGGGAAAGTTTTCTACTCCTATTAGTGTGCTGCCCTCTCTGTCAGTTCCACAGCCATGCGTTATATTTTCAGCACTCTTCCCTGTTAATGTCTTCTGTGGGAGGTGGTGAAAGATTCAGTGTGATTAAGTGTGAAGGGAAAAAGAACCATTCTACAGTCTTAAATTTTAATAGAAGCGTTCAACTCGAGTGGTCTGTTATCCCTCACACTCGGATGCATGACCACAGCCACGTAAGAGAGAGAGAAATAATGAAATTTGAGGAACTGAAGCCTCAGACAGAAACTGATGTTAAATTGTTTTCTAGACGTTCAGTTATCAGGGGAATCTCCCAGAGCTGGTCAAGAACATGTCTGGGTCGTATTTCAACATGAAATCTAATCTGAAAAATGAAACGATAAATTATGTTTTAGTTAAGGAAAATAAAACCCTTTTTGGTGATATTTCCATGGCAGTATAGCAATTTTTAATGTTATTATATATTATTTATATTCATATGCTCACCAAGTCTGCATTTATTTCAAATCAAAGACATATTCAAAAAAGAGAAATGCTGTGAAACATTAATTGTTCCACTTGACAAAGCTCCAGTCTTCAGTGTTACATGATCTTTAAGAAATCATTCTAATATGCTGATTTGATGCTCAAGAACCCTTTCTTATTATTATCACAGTTGAAAATGGTTGTGCTGCTTAATGTAGTGTGGAAACTGTGATAAAATATGTCTTTTGTGCGATTCTTTTATGAACAGAAACAGAAAAAACAGCCTTTATTTGAAGTAGAGATCATTTTAATGTCTTTCATGTCATTTTTAATCAATTTAATGCATTTGTGCTCAATAAAAGCATCAATTTATCATTGTGATCCAAACTTGGATTGAATGGTAGTGTATTTATATATTTGCAAAACAGTTACAATAATGATAATTTAATGAGAATCACCATTGAGGAGTAAAATGTGACTTTTCTGTGAGATTCATTCAAAGAAATGAGAACGAGATGTGCTATACTTTCCATTCACATACACAACTCCTCAGAAAGCTGGATTTGTTCCTCTTTCGTCCTCTGAACTCCTCCATGATCTCAGCAGGACGGAATGCTGTAGGATTGCTGACTAAACAGGATTCGAGTGCCTCATTTGGTTTTTCAATTAAATAATAACTGACTATGAGGAAACAGGTCTGTAACTAAGTGGTGAAGTGAATCATGTAAGCTTCCTCACTTGGCCAAATTTAGTGATTACGTATAAAAGAAGATGAAGTTAGGAAGCAGATTAAGTTGGACTTCGTATTGAGCAAGTACCATCCTTCCTTTCTCGTTTCCTTGTAGGAGTCATCTTTTTCTCCCTAGTGTTGCAATAGTTGCTTGAGGTTACTTTGGGTGAGATGGTGAATGTCGGTCATTGTTTTCAACTCTGTTCTGAATTGGCATTGGATTTGCATTGGTGTTCTAATAATCTGTCATTAGCAATAATGGTGTTGGTACTGAGAGTTTCATTCTTGTCTATCAGGTCATGAGAGTGAATGGCAAGAATGACATGATGTCTTTTGACAAGCATACAGCTCAAGCGCAATCGCTATGCATCATATAACCTTTCAGTTGGCCTTTTACTTAAGAATTTCCTCCTTTTGTTAAAACCAGAAGCAGCATAAAGCCAGTTCATTTATGCAGAATTGACATATAATGGCAGGAAATTCCATGTAAGCGCACTGCTGGTCATAAATTTGCTGTCAGTAGTGATTTTCTGTTAAACTGTTTATTCAGGAGAATAATGTTATGACTTCACGATAGACAGTCAACTTACAAGTATATATTTTCTTACAAAAATAAAAGTATAAAAAATGTCTAAATGTGCAATCTATATTTAAACTCTATATATGTGAATACTGTTTGTGTGACCACAACAAAAATGCCTTTTAAAAAACATTAGTTCACTGTCTACACTACTGTTCAAAAGTTTGGGCTCAGTAAAACTTTTTTGAATGTTTTTCTGAGGATTTTTTGATCAATAGAAAGATCAAAAGAACAGCATTTATTTGAATCTGTTGTAAGGTTATAATGCCACTTCTGATAAATTGAATGCATCCTTAATGAATAGTAGTATTGTTATTATTATTATTGTTATTATTTAAATCTTAATGGTGTAGGTGATTTACATAGAAGTCAATATGAAATACTATTTATTTTCATAATGTTGCATATTTTTAGGTGAAGTGGGATATTTAATGAGAAAAACATGTTAACCGGGGCTTGGTTTAATCCAAAGGGCATTACTTGGAATATGAAAAGTGGGCATTGCATACCAAAAGATGGTGGTAGGAGGAGAAGGGGTGAAGAGTAGGAGGGTTTTGTGAAGACAGTCGACACACACACACACACATATATATATAAATATATATATATATATATATATATATATATATAAATATATATATATATATATTGGCGAAAAGTTACAAAAATTTTTTTTTTTCTTTTAGAATGTCATGCATCAGTGAATCGTTCACAATAAGCCCGGGCATGTGTAGGGCAAACTTGCATGTGCAAGTAAATAGGGTCAATTTTCATTTCATGTTGACTTCAATTTATTTGCCCTTGAAGCACAATGCCAAAAAAGGCCTAAGCCGTATGTCTTTCTAAGTAATGGATTTCTTAAAAAAAATTTACATCTTAATGAGAGCAAAACAGAGATGATTGTGTTTGGGCCTTCAGGTGCTTCAGGCAGCTCTGATTGTGACTTAGGAGATTTGGTCTTCTATGTTAAACCTTCTGTGAAAAACTTGGGAGTTATTTTCGACTCTGCACTCCAATTTGATAAACAGATAAATGCTGTAGTTAAATCCAGTTGTTGATTTTTTTTCAATTAAGATTGCTATGTGCTATTTAAGGCTGAGTTTTTATTTTATTTATTTTTTTACCTTTTGCAGATTTTGAGAGAGTTATACATACATTTGTTTGATCTCAACTATTGCAATTATCTTTATATTGGAATAAGTCAATCTAATATCAGTTGTCTTCAAATAGCTCAAAATGCTGCAAGACTTCTGACTGGCACCCGGAAATTTTATCATATCTCCCCTATATGATATCCTTTGCACTGACTGCCGGTCCGTTACAAAATTGATTTTAAAATTTTACTTTTTAAAGCTCTAACCGGATCAGCACCTAACCATCTCTCTGACCTTTTGAATCTGTTAGATTTCTGAAGTCATCTGAGCAAAGATTGTTGATGGTCCCAAGATCCAGACTAAAGTTGAGGGGTGACTGTGCTTTTTCCATTGTTGGGCCCAAACTGTGGAATAGTCTCCTGGTTTCCCTCATATTATTTCAATCTGAATCTGAATTTAAATCTTAAGTCTTTTTATCTTAAAAGGTTGAATCATTTTTTCCTGACTATGGTTTGTACAGCACTGTTGTTTTTATTTTGCTTAATAAATAAAATTTGATTTGATTTAATCTCAAAATTTTTGAAATGACACATTGTGTCTTTTAAATAAGTTAGTTCTAGGTTTCCTCCAACCTATTTATATCCATATGCTCTGTTTATGGTGAATGTTAGTTTGTGTAGGTGGTTTTAGCTTCCTGTCTGTCACAGACCTGGGGTGTTTTCGCTCATCCTGTTGAGTTTTGATTTCTACCATCTGCAGAAACGGAGACCTCTGATGACGTTGATTAGGGCCCCTGAGTGTGTGTATGTGTGTGTTTGACAGAGAGAGAGGGCTGAGAGCTACAAGCGACGGTTTTTGTGTGTGTGCGTGCGTGGGTCGCTGTGATTGAAGGCAGCCATAACGATAGCATGACAGGTTGTGTGTCCACATGTCTGTCTAATGCCTGACTGCAGGGGAAACATTTTTACTTGGTATTAAAAAAAGCTCTCCCACACACATTGTGTTGCTGCCCACACTATGAGCAGCTTATACTCACTGATTTCTCATTAAAAAAATTAATTGCTAAAAGAGAAACATCTGACATTATACACATATCATATTGTGCCCTTTAACAAGGCACTTAGGGGATAAGTGTGTTGTAAGTCATATTGGACAAGACATAATTGACAGCTAACCAAGAATGAATGAGTTCCCCACTAAAGAGCTTCCCTAGTTATAGGTTAACAGCATTTGGGACTCATGGAAGGCATGTATACTTAGTGTTCATTTAAATGAAGAAAAACTCCTAGGTGTTCCGGCCTGTATAAAAGATCACTTTTATACAAACAAACCGTTAACTCTAGGCATCACACTTTGGCCCATGAGTCAAAGACTTTTTTTTTGTCCAGATCTATTAATTTTATTCATTAATAAATTAATTAAATTCTATTAAATTTAGAATTTTTTAATTTTAGTTTAATTTATTTACTTTATTTTTATTTTATTAAAAACAAATTATTATTTATTTAGATTATTTTTTTTGGAGGGGGGGTACAGTCAAAATTGTCAGGGTGTTACAACTGTATGTCGAAATGTGCATATGTTGCAACATTTGTCATATGTTGCTGTGATGCTGAAAAAAACAAAACAAAACAAAAAAAACAGAACAGGATATTATATCATAGACCCCTGCAGATTCTCATGACTGTGTGTAAAGGTCAGTAAGTCTCTTAAAATGTCAGATCATTTGATTTTTTTTATGACAAGACAAGGTTAGTTCAGGTTGTAAAATGTCATGTGGTGCTATGAATTATTAATGTAGGTGTTATTAAAAAATATTTAATACATTTTTGAAAATAATGATAACATGTAGACTCACTTGTTTTTATATTTTAAGAAAAAAAAATATTTTCCTTTTTCTTAATAGTTACACCACGTGACACTGACCCACATAAATACCTGCAAAGTTTGAAGAATTATACCTGCAATTTTTGTGTGTGTGTACTGGTATTTATACACTATGGGACATTATGACCCCACAAGGACAGCAATACTAGTAAATTTTGAACTTGTGGGGACATTTCTTGGTCCCCATGGGGAAACAGCTTATAAATCATACAGAATTAAGTATTTTGAAAATGTAAAAATGCAGAAAGTTTTGTGTGAGGGGTAGATTTAGGGGTAGGATTAGGGTAAGGGTTTGAAAATACCGTTTGTGCAGTATAAAAACCATTACGCCTATGGAATGTCCCCAGTTTGTGTGTGTGTGCATAAGCGATTAGTCTTTTCACCTGCCAGGCAATAAAACATCCTGTTGACTTTGACATTAAAGAAGACATCTGTGTGGATTAAGCGATTTACTTGGGTCAGTAAACAACACCCTAACAAATCCCCTAACCACCACATAGCAATGCCCTGACAACCACCCACAACACTCCAGCGTCACGGTGGCAAGTTTTACATGGAAAAGCACTGCTCAGTTTTTTTTCAAAACAATTTAAAAGTCAAGTTCCACATACAGTACAGCACTTTTACAAAACAAATGTCTTTTTGTGTAAATTGTGGTAAATGGAATATTGGTGATTCTGTTCACCTGTCTCTAAGCCACCATTGCTGTCACTGAATTGTACATTCTAAATGACAACACACTTGCAATGTCTTGCCAAAAACTGACAGTCACATAGTTATGAATCACTGTGCCTGTACCACTATAGTTAGGCAGTCAATCCTGCAACCGTGTTGTTGTGTTGTTGTGTAGGATGTTTCCTGGGGTTACGCCGTGTCACGGCCCATTCTGTTTTAATTAGCGTTGATGCATTACACAGCATTCCTTTGTGCTGTATTGCACTGCACTGTGTCACAATCACAATGTTGTCCTCTGCCGTGTTGTGCTGGACTGGGTGTAGCTGGTCCTGTCTGCAGTAATTGCACATCCAGTGTCTTCCTCCCCCACAGTGGCAAAGTTGGAACAGGCCTGAGAAAAGAGCTAGTTCATTAAATGTGTCCATGGCTTGGCTGCCTGAAGCAGGAGAACATATACTTTTACATTCTGATCTAGCAAGAGTGGGGGCTATGGTAAAATGAGATGGTTCATTTTCAATTGAAACTTGAGTAATACTTGAGTAATCATTTCTGCAGTTTATTAAAATATATTACAATTTTGGTTGAAATACCACTTAGCTGATAAATTATTTTTATGTTATGGTCAATAACTGATAAATGGCCAACATTAAAATTCTATACTATTTTAGCTAATTGAATTAAAACTCATACATTAAAAGTTAAAATCAGTAATAAACAGTACAAGTGAATTCTCTGTCATTATTGTTATAGTTATGGTGTGTATTTGGAATTATTAAAACTGTATTATCATTATAGTTATCATCATTGTTGTGAAAAGTTTTTAGGGTTTATAATGTACACTATGAAAAATGGATATTCATTTTAAGGTTACATTTAACCCTCTGGTGCTCCTCGCATGATGGTCAAAAATATCAGAGATTGTATGGGACAAAATTATATTTATGGAATAGTTGTGATCTGTTTATTACATGTTAACCACTTTTTGAGCATAGACTTGAAATTGACATTTCAGAAATCTTTAATGCTTTGGACCACAGACTTTGGACATTTGGAATTTGGAAATTTGGAGTCTTTTTTTTTTTAAAGAAGACACTTGGCAGATTATTGCGGAGGTGAAAAAAAGAAAATTATAGATGATTGTTTATTATTATTATTATTATTATTATTAATTGATTATTATTAATTATATTATTGTTTATTATTATCAAAAAAGCGCAAAAATACTGTTTTTAAATTTCATATTAAATATATATTTTCCAAAACATGTTTTACTCTAAAACTGTAAGAAAATCAAACAAGTTGTGTTCCAAATTTGAGGTTGATATCTCAAAAAATGAGCTTTCAGTAAGATTTAAGCAGTAATTTTTAAATGCGAACAGTACAAGTGTCACTGTTTATTTTTTTATTTTAAAAAAAAATTCAGGACTGGAACTGGAAATTACTTTTTCGATTATGACAAGTTCAAATCTGATTGGCTGACTTTACACAGCTTCCAAAGACAATTAAATAATCAGTATTGATTAGGCTGATATTCTCAAAAAATGTTCTGGCATTTTCTGCACAACCACTGATACAGATGAGACTGTTGCACTATTATATATTAAAATGAATTATTTCTACTGATCTTTTATATTACAATCAATTTCAAATACACATAGCCTTAAACATCACGTAAAAACAAATCAAACTTTGATTTGTTGTTATACATGTTGGTGAATCTATCTCTTCCTGTCTAAGTGGGTGGAGCTTGCACACTAAATAAGATGCAATGTGGACCTGACCTTATGCCACTAGCCAAAGGGTCTCTTTTCTCACATTACTACCTCATGTGAGACTTTCTACCTTATATAACTGCTGTCGCTAAACTAAAAAAACAGCAGTAGAAGATATGAATTGTGATGAAGAGACAGGTCTAATGGAGTTGACAGGCATGATGTCAAAAAGCCTAATTGAATTCCCCACTTTGCGAATGTCAGTAGCATTCAGTCGTATTCAGAATTAGAATGTATTCAACCCCACCGGAGCGAAGGAAACGAGATCACCAGCGAAGACATCATAACACAGACTGTGTTTGTTCTACTTTCAGTCTCCTCTTAATCCCAGCAATGCCCATATGAGTCTCTCTTCTGTTTTTATTTTTTTCTTTCTTTTGATTCCTTCCTCCCACTGCTTTTGATCTCTTTGTAATACAACAGATGGTGTCTGTGGATATGGCTTTTATATTTCCCCAGAAATAACCTTGGAAAGTATCCTCATCATCCTCATCATCATCAGCCTCAGCATCATCTGTAGTCTGAGAAGAAAAACACAGTTGTCTGAATAAACGTCTGAGCTCTGCTTCTAAAAGCAGGCCTACCCCACTGAATTTCATAAAGAGCTTTGAAAGGCAACTTTAAATGCGATTCTTTTAAAGCGAGGGCAAGGTTCATTATGAAACATGAAATCTATTACTTAAATCAATCCAATTAATTCCATTCTTAGTTTAAAAAAGGACCGGAGCTGCATTTCAAACCCGTTCCATTGGCATGGAGATTAGATGTGGTGAAAAGAATAAAAGTCAATGCTTAAAGAACCTTTTTTAAACTATGAATCAGATTTATTATCTCCAATTAATGTTTAGCATCTGTTCATTATAGCCATCGGCAGCTTTTGTATGGAGATTAATTTTATATTAAAAGATAAATTACACCATGACTTGTACATGTGGTTTAGTATGCCATTATAGCTGCTCGAGAAAAAATAACTGCCAAATAAATATAAATATGGATGCAGTGAGGGATATAATTGCGTGTGGGAAGAATGTAAGTTAGAAATTGAAAGTTTATATATAGGCCATTTATAAGAGTCTGCTGTTGGCCAGATTGTCACTGTGTTGAAATGTTGTCTTGTTAAAGGTTCACCCAAAAATGAAAATTCATATCCATTATTTATTCACCCTCATGCTGTGTATGAATTTCTTTCTTCCGTGGAACACAAAAGAGCATATTATGAAGAATTGTTCTTGTCCTTCCAATGAATGTCAGTGGGGTCAAAAACTTTCATTGTATGGACAATTTTTTTTTTTTCAACATATATTTAGACGTCCACAGAAAAATGTAAATTATACAGGTTTGGAATGACATAACAGAATTTTCATTTCTCTTTAATTGTAAATGAACCTCCTGCTCTGCAGAATCCTTGGATTGTTTCTGCAATATACACTGCCTCTCAAAAGTTTGGGATCAGTAAGATTTTTAATGTTTTTTAAGGGAGTCTCTTCTGCTCATCAAGGCTGTATTTATTCGATCAAAAATACAGAAAAAACAGTAATATTGTGAAATCTTATTGCAATTTCTAAAATTGGT
Source organism: Schizothorax lantsangensis (assembly GCA_027422415.1). Lineage (NCBI taxonomy): Eukaryota > Metazoa > Chordata > Actinopteri > Cypriniformes > Cyprinidae > Schizothorax > Schizothorax lantsangensis. The sequence goes on along the minus strand of CM049850.1, from coordinate 12,779,041 downwards.
TTCTTATTTTAATATACTTTAAAATAGAATTTATTTCTGTGACGCAGCGCTGAATTTTTAGCATCATTGCTCCAGTCTTCAGTGTCACATGATCCTTCAGAAATCATTCTAATATGCTGATTTATTATGAGTGTTGAAACTGTTGTGCTGCTTCATATTGTTATTTGGAACCTGTGATACTTTTTTCTTTGATTCTTTGATGAATACAAAGTTAAAAAGAGCAGCATTTGTTCAAAATAGAAATATTTTCTAACAATATAAGTATTTATGACTATTAATTTCTTTAAAAAAAAAGAAAGAAAAAATGTACTGACCCCAAACTTTTGAATAGCATTGTATATTGTAACACAAAATTTATTTTTTAAATAAATGCTGTTCTTTTTAACTTTTTATTAATCAGATAATCCTAAAAAAATATCACAGGTCCCAAAAAAAATATGAAGCAGCACAACTGTTTCCAACATTGATTATAAATCAGCATATTAGAATGATTTCTGAAGGATCATGTGACACTGAAGACTGGAGTAATGATGCTGAAAATTCAGCTTTGATCACAGAAATAAATTATATTTTAAAGTATATTTAAATAGAAAGCTGTTATTTTAAATTGCAATAATATTTCACAAAATAACATTAAACATTAAAAATCTTACTGATCCCAAACTTTTGAGCGGCAGTGTAGATATTCCATCAGAAGGGCAATTGTTGTGTATTTTAACATCTATTATTGACAAATAAATAATGCATTGTCATAAAAAAAAAACAATCAAGATGCGGTATCATATTGTTTCCCAGAAACAGCAGAGAAGTCGGCCATCAGCAACTTTGAAAAGCTGGCCTCAACTAATGCCTGCAACGCACAGTGGCTGGCACCTTGTGGGGTTTACCCTGTCATAACCATCCATTTCTCCTGCTCCAGGGGCCAGGCTTCTGCCTTATAAATAATGCATTGAGCTGTGATAAAACCTTGTGGCACCCAGAATAGCTGCTTCATACCAGCAAGCAAAGGACGGGGAACTGGAATAACACACCACATCTACTGTACACTGTGTTCATGGGCATCGTAACCTTGATTGTTTCCTGTTATTTAACAGCATGGAACGCAATTGGGGATACATAGCTCTCTAATGAATGATAGGAAGTTTTGAGGCTGTGTTCAGATTATCGTAAGGAATCACCAAAAAGTTTAGGTGATATCCAGGTCATAATAATGAGGATGACAGTTTTGGGCCAGTTGATGGAACTTGCACATGTTGTGTTGTCACTAAATCTTAAGTTAGTTGATAGCGTAAGCGTATACAGTAATATTGTGAAATATTACGATTTAAAAAATTGATTTTATTAGTAAAATTCTGTTTTAATGCATTTTAAAATGTAATTTTAGAATATATTTAGAGTATTTTTAGAATATTTAGAATATAATTTTGGAATATTTATTCCAAAGCTGAATTTTCAGCATCATTACTCCAGTCTTCAGTGTCACATGAGCCTTCAGAAGACATTATAATATGCTGATTTAATTCTTAAGCAACATTTATTATTATCACAGTTGATAAAAGTTGTGCATAAAGTTTTTGGGCAAACTGTGATACATTTTTTTTCAAGATTCTTTGATGAACAGAAAGTTCAAAAGAACAGCATTTATTATATAAATGGATTGTATGCCATGTTATAACTTTTCCATGCTTCTTTGCAACAGATGTTTGTATTTATGTGTATTTACAGCTGTAAATTTATTATTATTAATAATAATAATAATATTGACATTTTTAATTTATAGTTTATAATTAATACAAAAAATATAAAAAATAAATGATAGAGCATATCAAATTAATTAATTAATTAATTGATTTATTTATTTTGCAGCAAATATTGGCAAAATAACTGCACCAGAGGGAAAAATATACAGTCTGAACTACTGTGTCAGTGGAAAACAAATACCCTGATTGCTGATTTTTTTTGTTTGTTGCAAAACCAGATGTATCTAGGTATCTGGGTAATCAAAGTTTGGTTGATTACTGTTTGCAGACTCAGTTGAGTTAAAAGTTTGGTCAATTAGAAAAAAATGGAATGAAAGTAATAGTGTTTATGTGTTTTTATGTTCCCACAAATTTAACTTTAAACTGAAAATAGCTATTATGGAATGTGTAGTAGATCCAGTCAAGCATTTACTGATACACAAAATGTGCTCCTGTCATTTCCCAAAACATTTCCCGTCTCTGTAATGACCCAGTCCATTCCGGCAAAGGTCGCAGTGCGTCCAAACTGTATTTCCACAAACCTCAAATCTGTACGTTTCTCTCCAGTAACGGTTATTGTCTCATTTCCAGAACATTCTCATATGAAGCAATGAGTAGAACAATTGCAGTTTCCTCCTCTTTATTTGGGTTTGGCTTGTTGTTTTTGTCTCCTAATTCACTCTGTCCATCATCGCACTCCCCTCTTTCCGTTTTGGGCCCATCAACTGATCTTTTAGTCCCAGAATGAGGTTGAGATGTTTATATCCTCTGATAACACCAGAGTGGATTTAACCACCTCAGGGTCAGCTGTTTGTTGTTTCTGGCCTGTGATGTATGTGGGGGATTCCACAGGGGAAACCAGAGTTTATACTGCTCTCCACACTCCATCAGTACATGGATGACAGGAGGCCACAATGTTCATGACTCTTGGGGTTCAAAGAGGGCGACGTTGGCTTTTAAACTGGGCTCATATTTAATGGGAGGGAGCATATCATTACTGATTGGTTTACTACCCTCTTGCACGGTTGAACTCAATTTTTTATGAAGTTTGACAAAGGGTTTCCTTTTTAGAATGGGCATTGTGGTAATAATTATTCAAAAAAATATATCAGTCAAATTTTTTTCTTATTTTCTATCCTCAAAAAAATAAGTTTTTTTTTTCCAGAGGCTGAACAATATCACTGACCACATTGTGAAATGTATAAGTTCATTTCCACACTTTCTGAAAGATTGTTATTACTTTCTAAAGACGTTTGACCTTGTGTGTTCCCTCCCATTGCCTCAAGTTAAGGTCTCTGCACACTGAGTCCGAAATTTTCGTCCGAAATTTTTGCACGTTAAAAAAATAAATACAACCTCACGTTGTGTCAATCACGTTTGCACACTGCCTCCAAAACTTTAGTCCGTCAAAAACAATTCGGATCAGGTTCAATTTTCTGCGTTTTCGCATCCGTTGCATGCATTTTGATAGGAAAGGATGAGGAATACGAAAAAACGGAAAAACGAATGCGAAAATTTCGGACTCAGTGTGCAATGGCCTTTAGTCTGTACTAGTGGTTTTCAAACTACTGTACTGTGACCCAAATATGGGTTGCGACAATGCTAAATATAAACAATAAAATTTAATGAACCTAACAATTTTGGATAGTTGGGAGAGCAAAATAAATACACGTTAATCTTTGTCAAAATGCTTCCGATGTTTTTGTCTTTCGATGTTTGTTAATGTTTTTTTTTTTGCAAATTATCATTTAGAAATAAGGCTAATACTAACACAACATTTTACCTTTTTTAAGTTTTATTTTGTTTAGGCAGTTAACTCATTATGTGAAGTTATAATTTTACAGGTTGTTGTGTCTGTGCAGTTCATGATAATATTAATACATATCAGTGTTTGATTTTAAAGCTATACGCTATATGAAATGTTTGCCTCTCTGATGCCATTTGTGGTTGAAACATAAAATCGCACAAAAATTATTTTTTTTCTTTTATGCCAATGTGCTTCAGCAGATTATTCTGAATCTGTTTGGGAAATACCCATGATTCATATTTGCTATTGTGGTTTAGATCTAGTTTAGGCACAAGCCTTTGTCACTTTCTGTTCTTGACTTCACATTCTCTGTAGTTTGAGGTTTCTTTGTTGTGAGAATGGGGTAAGTTTAAAATGGTCCATATTAAGCACTGGCTAGCTGTCTAGTTCATATTCTATGCAACAACACTATTTATTGTTTCTACAAGGTACAACCAATTCTCAGAACTCACACCTGCGATAGTAGCTTGACATACACTACATGCTTTTTAAAGGGATATTTCCTCCAAAAAATTACAATTCTGTCATTAATTAATCACCCTCATGTCATTCTAAACCCGTAAGACCTTCGTTCATCTTCGGAACACAAATTAAGACTGACACAGAAAAGAAGAAATTGTTGAATAAACTTGTTATTTTTGTTTTCTTTGTGCACACAAAGTATTCTCGTAGCTTAATAAAATTAAGTTTGAAGCACTGATGTCACATGGACTATTTTAACAATGTCTTTACTACCTTTCTGGGCCTTGAATGTGGTAGTTTGCATGTCTATGCAGGGTCAGAAAGCTCTTGGATTTCATCAAAAATATCTTAATTTGTGTTCCGAAGACGAATGAAGGTCTTACAGGTTTGGAACGAGGGTGAGTAATTTTCATTTTTGGGTGAACTGTCCCTTTAGTGATTTTGAAAGATGTCTCTTTTGCTTACTAAATCTGCATTTATTTGATATAAATACAGTAAAAACAGTAATATTGTGAAATGTTATACAGTTTAACAAAACCATTAATACTATTAGTGTTCAGTGTCACATGATCCTTCAGAAATCATTCTAATAAAAAAAGTTCTCCTTCAATGCAATTAAGTTGCTTTGGATAAGAGCATCTGCCGAATGCATAAATGTAAAAGTAAATGTGTTGATTTTGTCCTCAAGAAATGTCTATTTTTAATATCAATGTTGAAAACAGTTCATATTTTTGTCGAAACCAGGATAATTTTTCAGGATTCTTTAATGAATAGAACATTCAGAGGATCAGCATTTATTAAAAATAGAAATATTTTGTAACTCTATAAATGTCTTTACTGTACTTTAAAATGATGTGGGTTTTGATGCAAAACTAGTTAAAAAGCACTGATTTAGACCTCGCAAAATACTGATGCCTATGTTTTTGGGCGAGAAACTTTGCTCTAGCCTTTTCCCTAGTTAGAACTAAGGCTTGTGCAAGCTGGGGGCCTTTATTCTGCGAACAAACAGAACCTTGAGCCCTGGTGTTTCTTCACAGTCTGAATTCACCGAGCAATGACACTCCGGTCACAGCCAGAGACATGCCTGAAAATACTGATCGTTCTCGCTGATGGATGGTAACGGGAACCCTCAGTATAGACCTTTGGAGCGTATTACTCATCACTGCTAATGAGGGTGCCAGTGACAGCCCAGTGAGTCAGATGTTCTTTAGATGTGTCCTGTGTTATCTGTGAAATAAGAGGATTAGCCACAGTTTTCGGATGGCAAATATTTGTCAATGGCTGCCCTAAAAGGTAGATTCAATTTATGAATGGCTATAAAAAGAAGGTAATAGTAACATTTATTGTTTTGAAGGGGAAAAAAAAATACTTTAAATTTCTCTCAGTTTCTCAGAAGCATTATGACCATTCAGACTGTGACAGAACATGTCCTCTCAGATTTCTAAGTGGATTTGGAAGCGGAAGTTCCAAAAGTAATACCTAAAACTATTATTTATGCTTTGTATTAAACTAATATTTCTCTCTGAAAATTAAGCTGCATGATTATTGCAATCAATTAAATGTTTCTGTTTTTAAACAGTTTTTCCATAGAAATCAAGAGGAGTTACACTACCACACTGCCATTTAAACATCTGGGTTCAGTAGGATTTTGTGAATTTTGTGGTTTTATTATGCAAGGATGCATTAAATAGATCAAAAGTGATTTAAATAAACATTCGATTCATCAAAGAATCCTGAAAATAATGTATCATGGTTTCCACAACAATAATAAGCAGCAGAACTGTTCTCAACATTGAAAAAAATAAGAAATGTTTCTTAAACATGAAATCAGCATATTAGAAAAAACTGGATCATGAGAAAGGATCACATGAAACTGAAGACTTTAGTAATATCAACATTCAAGTTTTGCCATCACATGAGTAAGTTGCATTTTGAAATATATTAAAACAGAACATTTTTAAAAACAAACAAACAAGAATCACAATATTATAGTTTTTTTCACATAAATGTAGCCATGGTAAGAATTTTAAAAACCTTAAAAAAAACAAAAAAAAAAACAGTGTCTATTTACACGAAGTGCAAATAGCCCGCCTTGTTGGCAGAAGCTATTTACACTAACTCCACCTACCAACGTGTGATTGGGCTAGTCAACTTCAAAAGATGATAAACCTTTTTCACATCTCTAGGTTTCTCAGCAGCGGAAGTCGTCATAGTTGGGTTAACTTCAAGAGCAGTGAATAAGAGAACCACAAAAATATTTTTTGCATTCCCATTTGTTCAAAGAGTAAAAGAAAAACTCAATGATAGTGTTTTCATGACTTTCAAAAAGGAAAAAAAAATTGAGAGAGACTGACAACGGCAGAGAGAACGATGTCAAATTTAACATTCCACCTATAGATGCTGCATTAGAAACACCCTTGGCATTAGCGTTAACAATTCTTTTGTAATTTGATGCAAAGGTGATATAATACAAAGTATAGTGTTATAAATGAACATACAATTTTTTTAAAATAAAAACATAAACACTTTAGAGGATTTATGATGCTGATGACCGTTGAAACGCGTCATCACAGTCTTGTGAAAAGGGTCCATTATCAAACAACTGCTCCGGTGGCACAGGGGGTAAAGCGTGTGCCGTGGTCTTTTTGACGCGATCAACCCGAGTTTGAATCTGCATTTTGCCAAGCTTTTTTGCCCCTCCCTTTTCAAATCTCATCACAGAAAGGCATTTATTTTCAATAAAAATAAAGGAAATAATCGAAAAGTTGAAAATAAGTATTGAGTAGGGTTAGGTGTAGGGAGGGTTTTATTGTCCCAATAAGGTAGCATCCTGTTATTTTAACATAGTGCAAATAGAATCTGTAGCTGTTTTCACTTAGTGTAAATAGAATCCATTGCTATTTGCTCTTAGTGTAAATAGCACCTGTCGCTAAGAAAATATGATATTTTCACTTGGTGTAAATAGCATTTAATTGCAAAAAAAAATGTATTTATTTATTTATTTTGTCTATACAGTGCAAATGCATGGTGATCCCTGGCTGTCAAGAACTGTCAATTTTGCTTGGTTTACTAAAAACAAAGTTAGGGCAACATAGGGAAGATATCCAACCTAAGAATACTATAAGACCTATCATTTACTGCTAAATTTGAACCTTATTGAGAAAAGAGGTTAGTATGATGATGATGCTGCATCATCCATTATTAGAGGAACTAAATGGAAGCATTTCCTAATTTAGTTGATATTGCACAACATTGAAAATCATGAAAGTGGCTCATCTTGTCTCATTACTGTTAAGATAACCCTCTACCTCAGGAAAATATCCCTCTTGCATAGACTTATCCTATGTCATCTGGTTTTGGCAGAATTTAAAAAATATATCTCGGCATACTTTATAATCTTTTTTTTCCTTAAAAGGGTGCCATTAATGTGAAATGCTGAATAAAATTTTCTATTTGAATGAGTTAATTCATTATTCAATTCAGTAGCTAAATAATGAAGGTGTCTGAAATCTTGCTTAGGGCACCATTGATGTTCTCTCTCAAAAATAAATAAATAAATTAAATTAAATAAAATAAATAAAAAATGACATGACATTTCTGGAGTTTCTGTAAACAAGAAAACTATGTAATTTTATTTAGTTTCTGCGAAATTCATCCAGCCTTGACGTGTGAAAATATTCTAGGCTGTAGACTAGCACAAATGTCTAATAGTTCTAAAAATGGTTTGCTAAAACTGGTTAAAATCACTTATATTACCAACAGCACATTAATATATTGTACATGACCATGACTTCTAGAATCATCAATGGCTCAGTTTTCTGAGATGGCAAAGGGAAATGAAACCAGTTTGTAGATGACCTCATATCCTGCCACACAAAATAATAGTTTTTCTGGGTTTTAGGGGTTTGGCCTACAAGAACAAAAACCTTTCAAGTGTCCAATTTAGTAGGAATGTGAAATAAAATACATAATAACCACCATCAAAATGAATGTTGGTGAGAACGTCCAATCTGAACTTGGAGGAAGCGCTCTGTGCTCTCTTTTGTTGTGTTTTCAGTTATTTGGCACAACTCAGACATGAAAACTTTCCAGTTCTGTAATTGAATGCAAGTGATCAAGGTCTGCACGTGTTTGATGGCGGTGGTTTTTGGGGAATTTGAGAGTGAATTTGACAGCTTCAGTGTGTGGTGTCTGCCTCATTACGCACATCTGTGTATTTGATCAGTCTGTTCTCATTTCTTCAATTCACAGAGTGGCTGCATGACCTGAAAAAGTCACTTTATTTTTGGCAGACGCAATTTTTGGGACGAGCGGAAAAATAAAATGCAATAAATGCTGGATTTAAACTGCCAATGGCTCATCTGGTCAGATCAGTAGATCATTTTTCAACATTTTGTTAAGTGAATTGTGTGTGTGTGCTTGAATTCATGAAGCAGCATATGGGATGTTGTGTGCATGGTATAGTAGAATTGGCTGACATTTATTCCAGAGCAGTTAATACCATGCAAATGCTGATTACATTTCTTTATTTAGAAGTAAATAAACTGACCAATAAATCTGTCTAGCAGTTTTTCATTCATTCATTTCAAAACTTTAAGAGGTCTTATGCTAATATGATTTCAGTCACCAATTGAGTTAAAAAGTATTTTGTTACAAAAAGATAAGTAAACAAATCAAATTCAACAAACAGTGGCTACTGAGAACATTTTTAATATGTATAATATTTGACATTTTTTAATAATAAGGGACAAGTCTTTTCACTTAACATATATATGCTAGTATATATAAATGGTTTAATCATGCCTAAATTGAAATAATTCAATAATTTTCTTTTGAGGTCTCCAAAAATGTTAATAATGTATGTGATTAAATATGATTATTTGACTAAAATTGATTTGAACTAAACCTAGTAGGGATATTCATTTCGGTTATTTTCCTAACCGATTATTAACCGTTAACCGACAAGATTATTTTAAATTAGAACTGAATTAAATTTAAAGTAAATGTCTGTGACCCGTTAAAAATACTAACATTTGTTTTCCGGGGATTCATTTTACATGCGCAAAAACCAGCAAACAACAGAACATGAGGATTCACATGATCATCATATCTATCACATCACACACCTGCAGCGCTTCTGCGAGCGGAGAAAAACATAATAAAGCTAGGCGCTATATATATATATTATAATGAATAAATAGGCCTATACGAGAAATATATTTTCACTTAAATAATAGTTTAAGAAAACGAAAGAAAAACTGTGCAACAAGTAGCCTATGCAGAGTTTCGGTTCATTTTTGTGCTGAGCGAAAGGAAACCAGATGGCAGAAAGCGGCATCCTATTTTTTTGGCTTATTTTACAAAAGCGCAAAGATTTGTTTTTATTGTGAATGTACACAAATAAAAGCAAAACTTTTACAATTCCGATTATCTTCATGACTAAAAGGAGTAGTTGCTTCCACTGTTAGAAGAAAAAAAGATGCTCCAGCGCCGCATGCGCTCACACAGTTACGCATTCTATGCAGCCTGTTCATTATCATTATAAAAAACAATCAGTCACACATATGGAAAAAAAAACACACACACACACACACACACAGTTTAAATATATAGTAAAATCTGTGCCGTTAAGTGTTATCACCGTACCGCCGTGAAGTTATGCAAAACATTTGTTTTATGTGGATATTGGAACGCGAGTGAAGTAGGCCTACATAAAAGGTAAATAATATTTTGGCATTCAAATACATCGCGAATACGGAAACATTTGATTTTGTGTCGAACGAGAGACCCAACATTGGTTTCAGTTTCGTTTTAGCCTAGATTAATTTGTTTTGGTTTGTCGTTTATATAGCTTCTTACATTTTTAATTCTTGTTCTTTTATAAATAGCCTACTGTTAACTGAAAGGATTTGTTGTGGAGTGAGGGGAACTAAAATAGCCTAGCTATGTTTACAGTGTTTATTATAATGTTTGTAATTCACGTCGGCTATTTCTGAATGAAATAATAAAATGCGACTTATAGGCGACTTGTTTTTTTTTTTCTCTTCCTCGCTCTAAAAAAAACGTTTTTTTTTGTTGTTTTTTTATATACACGTAGCTTATTTTAATAGCTATTTGACTTTAAACCGTTTAACTGATTGTATTAATCGGTCAAAATTCTTATTGGTCGGTTAACGGTTAAACGGTTAAAATGAACTAGTTTCTTATAATAGACGCAACAATTCAAAATAGCCATTTTCTCACAACAGTTCTTATTATTATTTTTTCTTTAAAATTCACCATGTACACTCTTTAGAAGGATACCAGAAATAGACTGTTTACATAGGGAAAAAAACACATGAAATCTGTTGAAAAATTCATGGCCAGCTTTTTTTTTATATCATACAAAAATGTGCCTTTCTGCTTTTAAACCCTCCAGAAACCATTGCCCCATAAACTTCCATTGTCCATTACTGGGACCTGTTTTTACAAACTGAGACCTGAGTCAAAGTTAGTATCTCTGATAATCAACATTGTAACAGATTATATGTGGTGGTAGAGCTTAGCTTATTTTGAACCCAGAATATTCCTTTTAAATGTCCTAAAAACTTGGAACAGTAATATGTACTGTATTTTGAGAGAATTAAATCAGGAAAAAAAAAAACTTTTTCATTGCTGACAGTTCCTCAGGCAATAGCATTTTGAACATTTCTAGGATCTAGTCAGACTTTTCATCACTGTCTAGTTGTTTTGTTCTCTTCTGTTTCATGATGATTTGAGTTACAACAAAGTCTTCTGAAGGTGGTTTGTGAATGATTTACTGACTTGTGGAAGAGCGTACAGTCTGTTCATTTCACAGCGAGTTCTTACCCTCATCCGCTCTCTAAAGCTTGCTCATTCTCTCACCACACGTTCTTTAAACCACACAATGATGGAGTTCCAGGAAGTGGTGGGGGTGGAGAGAATGAATGAGGGGCAGTTTGTATAACCTCTGTCTGTCTGTCAGTGTGTGTACTGGCGTATTTATGATGACTTCCTCGTTACACAATTCCCTTTCGATATAAACATTCAGTGTCAATAAGGTAGGGAAAATATCTCCTGTAGTTACACAAATGTTTTTGAACTTGAAATATGTTTTTTAAACAGAATGAGATGTCTAATTGTAGGTAAACATATGTTTAGGTGTTTGCATGATGCCAGGCTGGTCTATTGTTTACGGAAAGTATTTTAGCTGTGGTAGACCAGTCAAAACATCTCTTCTAGGTTTTTATTGGTTGCTGCAATCATTCAGTTTTAACCATATGTTGAAGATTTTGATGTGTTTTACAGCCACATTCCTATTTGGAAAGAAGGCCCTATTCTGTAAGACCCCTATTAACCTGTATAGTTACATGTTTCAGAAAAGCAGATGGAACGGCATGTCTTTCAGTCTCTCTCTTCCATATAAAATACTTTATAACTTTTATAATAACATTAACCCATTAAAGGATAGTTCATCCAAAAGCGAAAATTCAAAAACTCACCCGCCATTGCAACCCTGTATGACTTACTTTCTTCTGTTGAAAATGAAAGATGGTCAATGGTAAACCAACATTTTTCAAAATATCTACTTTTGTTTTGTGTTTTGCAGAAGAAAGAAAGTCATACATGAGTGTGAGTAAATGATGATAGGCGACTTGTTCCTGTGGCTTGTTCCTGTGGCTCAGTGGTAGAGCATTGTGTTAGCAGCGCAAAAGGTCGTGGGTTCAATTCCCAGGGAACACACATACTGATAAGAAAATCTATAGCCTGAATGCACTGTAAGTCGCTTTGGATAAAAGCGTCTGCTAAATGCATAATTGTAAATAAATGTAAATGTAAATAAATGATGATAGAATTTGCAGTTTTGGGTGAACAATCTTCTTTCAAATACATGAGAAAAATGTTTAAATGTATTTGTACTTAAGTTATTGATCCATATTGCATTTGGATTGTTTGGGCTGTTAATGAAAGTTATTATAAAGTATACTTAGCGTATACGTTTCATTACACCAGCACCACAGTGTACCTATATTAAATGGACTGTTTTTCACTGATTCAGTCAAGTTAATTGTAAATTAAGGGACATCTTTTTTTTCTTAAGAAGAAAATTACAAGGTTTGTAGTTATCTGATTGTATGGAGGTTCTTACTGAACAGAGAAGTTGATCAATTCAATGAAAACATCTTAAAGGATTTTTTTTACACTGCCTGCAGCATGCAAACTGTTTCCGTTGTGAATGACTTGACAGGAATTTAGCTTTCAGCAGCACTTTTTGAGGTCTCTATATAAGTCATTTTTGTAGAGCTGTTACTTAATTCAGCAAAAAGTCACATCATGCTTAATCATGATCTATTTTTGTTTACATTATAATTGGTGTTACTTAGAAGTACTCATGCACATCCATACTATGAGTGAAATGTATTATATGTACCCAGTGTTATGTTGTAACGCTTAATAAACAACCCAATAAAACCAGGAAACATCTTACCTTTAGGGATTTAAGACAAGTTATCCTAACTTTATCCTAACTTAAAATTATGAAAAAATATATATTTTCAGGAATTAAAATTGTTCCTACATTTTATCTTTAGAACAGATAAAAACATTCTTAAAGGGATAGTTCACTCAAAAATGAAAATTTTGTCATCATTTACTGTTGTTCCAAACCGGTATGATATTTTTTTCCTTCTTCTGTTGAAGACAAAAGACTTCCATAGAATTTTTTCCTACTTTGGAAGTCACAAAAGATCTTCTTTTGTGCTCCACTCAAGAAAGAAACGCAATTTTCATTTTTTGGGTGAGCTATCCAAAATACAAATTATTCTTTATTTTATTCTTACATTAGAAAGTAAGAAAAAAAGCAGTTAAGAATAATTTTATTCTTAAAAATGGCCACTTGTGTGCTTCTTGGTTTGATACAGTAGTTTGTATCTACATTTGTATCAGATGTCTACATTGATATTTGCACAGTGATATTTAAGTGAGAACTAAGCCTACTACTTTTTTGTTTTTTTGGATCACTGTACGATTTCATTCCAAATATCAAGCTGCGGCTACATTCATTTGATTAGCATGTGTTTTCATTTTCATTTACACATCTTGATTGTTCAGCTAGTTATAGGTTTTGGCCCCTGTCTGGTCCAGATTTACTGCAGAATATTGAATGTGTGTTTCAGTATGACTCCCCTTGGATAGCGGGCTCATTAGGCTCAACTCATCCTCTCCCTGTGCACTCTCTTAATTTCACTCTCTCATTCATATTTCAGTGCTTCGTAATTAATAGCCTCATCCTGTCAGAGCTCATTAACGGTGACATGATAGTGTTTAATTATGAGGTCAGTCAGCTCTTACATTCCATCCTGTCACATGTTAGGAAGTTAAGTTTAATCTGGAGACAGATCTCTCTTTATCTCAGTACTCACTACTAAACATCTCTGTGCTTTTTTTGGCCTGTTCCTGGGTCTTTTTTGTTTGGTTTTTCCTTTCTTTTTCACATAGGTGTTTGGCCAAACAGCATGGTTATGCTAGACTAGTTAGTCTGAAATATATTCAAAACCAAAACTGCAATTAGAAAAATATTTTTATTTTCTGTTATGTATAAAAACATGTTTAGATTAATCCATCAATTCCATATTTCAGGACCACATCAAATTAAGCCGGTCCTCCTGCCAAACCAGTAATGTATGCAGTGCTGGTCTAACATCAGTCGCTGAAGAAATCTGGTTTACTTTTTGTTTGTTTGTATTTTGTACTTGAAAGAAGGGGAAAATAGTTTCTGTTTGTCAGATGGCTTTGAAGAGGATTACAGAAATTACCAGAAGTTACACAACGTTTTACATTGATTTTGAGCATTGACGTAAAGCTTTTAGATGTTCTTGATTCTGTGTAAGTGGTGGCATAATGCTGGAAATTATGCCAAATTTACTTCCACATTTCATGTAACCAGTGACTGTTTTCTTGAAGGAACTTCAATGAATATTTCACTCAATAATTAAAAAAATCTTTATTTACCCATTATTTGCTCAAAAGTGTTATTTGATCTGTTTTATTCATTATTATTTATTTATTCGTTATTATTCATAATATTCAAAAGTTTGGGGTTGGTAAGATTTTTTTTTATTTTTGAAAGAAATCTCTTATTAGAAGTCTCAAAGGCTGGATATATTCGGTAAAAAATGCAGTAAAAACAGCAATATTATGAAATATTATTACAGTTTAAAATAACTGATTTCTATTTTAATAGATTTTAAAATGCAATTTATTGCTGTGATAGCAAAGCTGAATTTTCAGCAACCATTGCTCTTGGTTCTTCAGAAATATTTTTTAATGTGCTGATTTTGTGCTCATTTCTTTTTATTACCAGTGTACAAAGTAAGATATGCTGCTTAATATATATGGTGAAAAGAACAGCTTTTATTTGAAACAAAAATTTTGTCTGTCACTTTTGTTCAGTAAAATAAATCCATGATGAAATCAGTATTTATTTCTTCCAAACAACAACAAAAAAATCACACCCCAAACTTTTGAATGCTAGTGTATTTTTGACTTTTACAGGCCATTTTGACTCATAAACACAAATGTGAATGACATTTCAAAGCTTTATAGAAGGGAAGATTATTGGATTACTCTTTAGTTCACTTTATGAATTCAGTAGACTTGACAAATTGTGCAACAGTCATATTGTCTCATTTAATGATGCTCTTTGTCCTTTTTGAAGCTTGATAGCTGCCATTAGCAGCTTTTTTGTATATACTGTAAAAAAAATCTTCAAAATGTCTTAAAAATTAAAAAAACACCATCATTCGGGTTTGAAATGGCACAAGGATGACAAAATAATGACCCGATTTGTCTCCTGTTTAATAATTCAGCAGCACCGAATAACAGTCTGAACCGTTTCCACCTAGACGTTTCCATCTGTGTGTTTCTGGTGTCTGATCATGAAAGCACAAGTCTCACAGTAGATTTTGTTCAACACAAAAGAACGGTCACTACAGAATGTTTTTGTACTTTTGCTGTTGGCACGTTGGCTGGTGCTTTAGTGCTCACCCGTTGTAACTCACAGATGGTTGGCATAGATTACCGTTAGCCTTTTCTCATGATGCTGTTGGGAGTGTTAACCTGTCATGAGACTGACGACAACATGACACGGTATAGACAAAATCTGTCACAGTATTCAAAAATACATTTGGAGGGAGTGGGCTTGTAGCTGATTGGCGGATGTCCAGACAGCATTTGTATATTTGCCAACGGGATGCTGTAGGCAGATAGCTGACAAATCAACTGGAAAACCCTAACTTAACTGAGGCGAGTCTCAAAAACAGACTTCGTTTGAGCTTTATTCCCCAAATGTTCATGAGTTTTAAAAGCATTCAGTATGTTTATTGCCATAAAAATTGACCAGCCCATGGGGGCTATTGTATGAACAGCAGATTGACAGTATAAAACAAAATTGGAGAGCATTATTTGTAAGCTATATTCCTAAAGTTTTTGCAGCTCTGCCGAAAGTGGATGTAAAGTGGTAGAAGATGCTCTCAGTGGAGTAGAGAGATATATTTAGCCAGTGTTAGAACTATGAGAGGAGGATGTTTAGAGTTTAAATCTTATCTAGAGCATCAGTTTAAAGGCTTTCACTGTGGCCTGGGTTTGACAAGATCCATTAAGACTGACAGTCAACATCTGGAAAAGGTTGCCAGGATGCCTTTTTCCCTTTACAGTCTGTTATGTAAACCCTTTTTATACATGAATAAACAATTGTGTAACTATAAAAAGAAAAAAGAAAAAACAAAGGAAACAATGCTGAGAAAATATGTTATGAAATATTTATTTTACTATTCATTTGTATGCTTTTGCTCTGATTCTGTTTTAGGTGGTGCTGCTCAGTGGTCACCTGGACAGCTGGGACGTGGGCCAGGGCGCTATGGATGATGGAGGCGGGGTCGCCATTTCCTGGGAAGCACTTTCTTTGATCAGAGACTTAGGTGAGACCTGTGAAGATGGTAACATTTTGAGAACCCCTCTCTCTGTCACATGACTAAATATTTAGTTATATACAGCTCCCAGTGACTGAGATATACACATGAGAGAGGTTATAGGGTCATTCAACCCAATCTCAGAAGCTTTCCAGGCTAAATTGTTTGATTTAGTTAATATTTTTTCTGAAGAAAGACAAACATAAACAGTGATTAAAGCCAAAATATTAAATGTCATGGATGATTTTTTTTCTGAGTTATCCACTAATTTGTGAAGGGCGGTCAAAATGACAATTTTCGCTTGAGAGTTGAGCCAAATTACAGGGGGAGAAAATGAATTTTGAAAGATGGCGGCATCATTATGTTATTGTTACACAGAGATGGATGGTTTATTAGTAAAATCTGTTGACTTTAGCTATCCTTGTTGCATTATGTGCCAATGCTGACAGTTCAAAAATGGGGAAAATAAATGGCGCTTTGATCAAAGAAGGCTCGAAAATAAACCTGCATTATTATCCTTTTGTATGAACTAAAACAATTGAAAATGAAAATCTCATTATGAAATAAATGTTTTTCTCAAATACACGTGGACACAATTATTGGTACCCCTAGAAATTCTTATAAGTAAAATATCTCTGAAGTATATTCCCATTCATATTTACAATTTTGAGCACTCCAGGGGGATTATGAACATGAAATTATCCAGCCATGGCTTCCTGTTTCACAAAAATATAAATAGGAGGGAAAACAAAGTCCAAATTCCCTTAATCATCCATCACAATGAGAAAAAACAAAGAATATATTTCTGATGTGCAGCAAAAGATAATTGAGCTTCACAAATTAGTGAAGTGGCTTTAAGAAAAGAGCTAGAGCAGTGAACATTCCCATTTTCACCATCAGGGCAATAATTAAGAATTTCCAATCAACATAAAATGTTATGAAACTGCCTGGAAGAGGACATGTGTCTATATCGTCCTAATGCATGGTGAGGAGAAGAATTTCATTGGCTAAAGACTCTCCAAGGACCACGGCTGGAGAATTACAGAAAATAGTTGAGTCTCGGGGTCAGAAAACCTTAAAAAAAAATTGTCAAACAGCCCCTACATCACCACATCGTCAGGGTTCTGTTGTGTGTGTCATGTGTTCCTGCCTCTTGTATCCATATTTGGTTTGTTTCCTGTCCTCGTCTGATGTGATTATGAGTTAATTTGTGTCCAGCTGTGTGTATGTGATTATGTGTTAATTACCCTGTGTATTTAGTTCCTGTCTTTGGAGTTTGATTTCATCTGGTCTACTCTTTACTCCCGGTGTTTCCTGTCTGTCAGCTTTGCCTTGTCCTGCCATGTCTAGCCCTTATGTCCTCATTAAAGACTATTATTTGAGTTTACGTCCTCATCTGCGTGTTCCTGTATCCTCCCTGCTGTGTGCACCGTGACACACATGTTGTTCGGGAGGGTTTCAAGAAAAATTCTCCTCATCCAAAAACAAACTCCAGCATATTCAGTTATCAGGCACGACTGGAACTTCAAATGGCACTGGCTTCTATGGTCAGATGTAACTAAAAAAATTGCTTTTTAGCAGCAAACACTCAAGATGGGGTTGGTGCACACAGGGATAAAAAAGTACCCCATGTGTACAATGAAATATACTGCTGTGTTTTTGATGTTATAGGCCTATATTTCTGCTGGAGGTCCTGGACATCTTGTTTAGATACATGGCATCATGGATTCTATCAAATACCAACAGATAAAAAATCAATAAGAGACTGACTCTGTTAGAAATCTTATAATGGGCCATGTTTGGATCTTCCAACCGTACAATAATCCAAACACATACCTCAAAAACAGCACAAAAATGGGTCACTGAGCACAAAACCAAGCTTCTGCTATGGCCATTCAGTCCTCTGACCTGAACCCTGTAGAAAATGAGTGAGGTGAACTGAAGAGAAGAAGCACCAACATGGAGCTGTGAATCTAAAGGGTCTGGAGTGATTCTGGATGAAAAAAATGGTCTCTGATCTCTTGTCAGGTGTTTTCTAACCTCATCAGGCATTACAGGAGAAAATGTAGAGCTGTTAAACTGGCAAATGGAGGTTTCAAAAAGTATTGAATAAAAGGGTACTGTTAATTGTGGCCAATGTCTATTAGAGAAAAACATTTATTTCATAATGATATTTCCCCCCATTTTAAATTATTATTCTCCAATGAAAGGTTCGATTTTTGTGAATTTTTTTAAATAAAATATCAAAAGGATTAACAATGCAGATTAATTTTCACAGCCTTCTTTGATCATATTTACCAAGGGTACCAACAATTCTGACCATGTGTGTACATGTTTAATGCATATTTAAAATACATTATAACTCATTATATTATTTTAGTATTTTTAATTACTATTTTTAAATAATTGTAAAAGATTAGTGTTTGGAAGATGTTTTAGTTCAGACTGTATGCATATTATTTTTGGGGGCAAGTGCTGTAGAAGCAGTGCAGTGTATAGAGAGTATTCTGTTATTATAAATGGAGATGATTAAAATTCCTGCTGAGTGTCAATATGCAATGCAGTGTGAGTCTCTTGGCCCCTCTCCTCTTTATTGTTACTTTATTGCACAGGCAATACTGAGGGTTGTGCTCATTTGTATTTAACATCTTTCTCTTGGCAATGGGTCGTCCACAAACACTGGCAAAATAAAGCTATAATGGTGCACAATAACCACAGACAACATGATTAATTTCACTGCTGGTAGAGTAAGCATTCTCTACAACATTTTAAATGCTCAACAACAACGTTCAGTTCATCGAGTCCTTGGCTCTGTTTCTACTATGCAAGTTTTTTTTATTATTGCAACAGTGAGCTATTTGCTCAGAATCCATAAATCTACTCGTATTAGCCTCATGTTCTGGTATATTACGTTCTCTTGGCCACATCCTCTTCTGTGCCATTTGACTTGGACACAGTGACCAGTTTTCCCATGTATACCTTGCAGTTCAGGAGATGAATGCATATACGGACAGCTCTCCCATCTGGATCGAGAAAGCCCAACACAATTAAGCCCAAAATATCTCTCACAGATTCCACTCTGCAGGAAGTACAGACAAGTTATCAAGTGCACAGTATGCAACTGTCTGGACAGCCAGGATCATCTAGCATTGCCTTCCCAGATACGTCAGCATGCCGTCTCTGATGTGTCAACCTGACCTTACATATGCACTTTTATTTTAAAAATAAATGTAATCTTCTCTTGTCCTTTTCTGCTAAAGATCAGATTGATGAAAGCAACTAACCTTGATCTTAGCCAGTGGCTGCGTTATGAAAATGTATTCTGAAATATTATGTGGTTAGCTCATACTGTCGATTGCTTGGGTCCCCAGGGCTGCGTCCCAAAAGAACACTGAGGACGGTGCTGTGGTCCGCAGAGGAGCCAGGCGGGGTGGGAGCTGCTCAGTACTTCCAACAGCACAAAGTACACTTCCCTATCATACTAACACTGTTATGTTCTGTTGAATGATTTAGAACAAGGGTGTCGAATATTTGAAGATGTAATTATATTAATTAAGTTAATTTATTATATTGGAATGAATATTTGTATTGTTCTATTTTCATATACAGCAGGACAGGTACAATCTTTAATTTGTTTGGCGTTGCAGGTAGCTCACAACTTACAGCTTTTACACCGCTAATTTAATTACATGTGAAGATAAGTAATAAGTAATAAATTAGTGAATTTATTCCATGTTTCCACTAAATAATTGTTAATAATTAAATTCAGTGTTCAATTTACCAGTGTTGTTGTTTGGAAATATTCACTAATTGCTAAATTGTTGTCTGTCAGAGATTTTTTTTCCCTCATCTGATTAATTTGTTCATAAAGACAATAAAAATGTTATCATGCATACATTGACCTGAATACACCTCTTCTATGAATAGCATGTTTTTCATTTTGTAAAAAAAATGTCATCAAGTAAAAAATGTCAGGGTTACACAACTATCCTAAAATCATAATGTAGAAAAAAGCCTCATTAAAGGAATGAATATCTTGAAAAGAAAACCTTATTAAGTAGTTTGGCATAATCTCTTATTATTATTATTATTATTATAAAAACTTGAAGCCAACAGAAACATGCAGGGGGAAATTATTATAGAGAGGACCCCTGTGGATCCTTATGACAATGTGTCAAGGTCAATAAGTCTTTCAAAGAATCAAATTATTTGACCTTTTCTATGACAAGTTGAGGTTATTTCAGGCAGTAAAATGCCATGTGGTGCAACTGAAAAATCGAACAATGTGAATTAAAGGTAACACTTTAGTATAGGGACCAATTCTCACTAGTTGCTTATTAGCATGCCTATTATTAATATATTGGCTTATATATATATATATACGTATAAAGCACATATTCTGCATGACCATATTCTACATCCCTAATCCTACCCAATACCTAAACTTAACAACTACCTTACTAACTATTAATAAATAACAAATTAGCAGTTTATTGAGGCAAAAATCATAGTTAATTGCTTGTTAATAGCGAGATTTGGACCTTAAAATAAAGTGTGACCGAATTAATAATTAATTTTAAATGAAATTAAATGATTTATATAATTGATTTATTTACACCTCATTTATAGTCATCATATTGAAACTTTTCTTGCAAAACCTTTTTGAAAGAAGCTTTTTTGAAAGATGTTTTTCTATAATTTATCATGGACACTCACCTTGTACTGCATATGTAATCTAAAGTGAATGTGATTAGTGAATTCCGTATATGTTTACCCCAATATTAGTTATTAGTTATTAGTCCAACACAGCTGTGACCTTCTAGGAGTTTGACATCCTTGTTCTAGAATGTGCCACAGCTCATCTGAGTTGTCTGTGCTAACAATCTATGGCATGTTTTATGTATTTTGAAAACTGTTTGCAAATGTCAGTTAAGCACAGAATGTTTCAGAAAGTGAATAGACTTTGTAAGTAAGCACATTTTGCTCTGTTCGTTATGTAAGTGCTCTTTTGTACTTGAGAGCATTTTTGAAATCTTTCATCAAAGAATTGGATGGATTTTCTCTTTTATCCTGAAAGCACACAATACCCTCACAATTAGTTCTGTTTAGAATTAGTTAAATGGCTTATTTTATTGTCTTGGGTTACGGCATCTGACAAAAAGGTTTTACCAGGTTTGTGTGGTTTCTGTTTTAATGGTGAAAGTACTTTGAGAGTTAATCCTAATTCTAGCAGGAGGAGCAAATTGGCTGAAATTTCCCACACGAACCCAAGTGCTGTGGCACCCATCCATCTAGCTTTTATTTCTGTCAATAATGTTTTACTTGGACTCTTCTGGTTTTGGACCGAACCGTGCAATAAACCGTATTTGTCAGGTCTGTGTGCTGTAAAGTGATACTTTATGGTATGGAATAATTTAGCCAGCAGTTGGACTTGAATCTCCATTGTATCTGTGCACTGCCATGGGATTCATTACTTTATGAGGTTGGATTCTGATCAGAGAGCGGTGGTTTCAGGCCAAGCAGGATTCAAATGCTGCGTTTTGGCCACTGACCCAACTTTTTACTGTATTGCATCCAATTATTTAGATAGTTGGTAGAACTTTGTATGACTTGGGCTGGCAATTCACAGTTGAGAATGAAACCAACCATCATTAAAAAATACATAAAAATAAAAAAAATTGTGGATACAAGAACCCAGATTAACAAAAAAATAAAAAATTATTGCTTTATATTGGGTTAATTATAATATAATAATATGTAATATAATATAGTTAGGGCTGTCAGTCGATAAAAAATTTGTTTTGATGAATGTTTGTTTGTTTATGATGTTTTGATTAATTAATCTAATTAATCGCAAAATAAATTTGACTGTGAAAATACCCATAAAAGATTATTTAAAGCTATTTTTGTGTTAAATGAGAAGGTATCAAGTAGACATTACAAATTGTAGCTTTAGAAATATTTTATTTGATTCAAATTTGTTACACATAAACATTTAGGCTATAATGGCCTAACATAATTTGAGAAACATCTCAGTATTTTTTGTTCATACAATGAAAGTCATTGGTAACCAAAACAGCTTTATTACCAACAGTCTTCAAAATACCTTCTTTTATGTTCCACAATATTACTATTATTATTATTATTATTACTATTGTTATTTTAATTAAATTATACTCTAAATAAGAAACTAAATCTGCCAGCAGGTGGCGGTAAATGTCTTTATGAGTCATTCATTCATTCATTGAAAGGCTGATTCATCCAGGCATTAAGTAAATGGGCTGTTTAATTGGCCTTTTAATCATTGATTCACACGATTCGTTCAAAACTCGGAGACGTGCAACAATTCTGCTGTGGCTTTAAATGAAGTGTGAAAAAGGCTAATTATGTTCTCTGCAAAAGTGAGCAAAAAATAAAAAATAAAACGATTAAAAAAATTTAATTGCGTTATTTATTTATAACTAATTAATTAAGTTAACATGTTAAACTGACAGCCCTAAATATAATATAATATAATTGTTTTGTATATTTCTGCTCTGATTTTTGTGGTGACTTCTTCTCCACTTCTCCTAAGGCAAACATCTCGAACTTTGACCTGGTAATGGAGTCTGACTTGGGCACCTTCAGTCCTCTGGGACTGCAGTTCACTGGCAGTGACAAAGCTCGGGCAATCATGAAGGAGGTGATGAAACTGTTGGCTTCCATCAATGTCACGTCGCTGGAAGAACATGGAGAGGGAACAGACATTAACATGTGGATGAAGGCTGGGGTTCCAGGTCAGTTTCATCTAGCAGAATTCATTTCGTCATCTTGAAAATTTGAAAATTACTATTCACTGTCATGTCATTCCAAACCTTCTTTCTACTGTGAACATAGAAAATGATCGTTTGAAAAATATACCTTTGTACCTATTTTATACTTTTTATATTTGCTTTTATCAAAGTCATTTTTTAAGCTAAGATGCCACTCACTAAGCAAACATGGTTATACACATGTAATGTGTTTACTTTATTTTTAATAAATTAAACAAAACTTTTTGTGCTTCCCTCATACAAACTGCAATGGACTTCAGCAGTCTAATGACTAAAAGAACTGCATTAATTGTTTGAGTTCAGCCAATGATCTGTGAAATTAGCTCTGAAAAGCTTGGGAAACTTGGCAGAAGTGAAGAGCGCTGGTTAACCCCCAGGAGTTGATTCGGACAGGTTCAATGTAGTGTATCATTTAATATTTTCACACTCAGAAAACTGGCAGAGTTTGCTTTTTATGACTATTGATTGTTTCTATTGCTATTAAAATAACAAACCGTGACCAGTATCTTCAATATTTCCAAAGAAAAACAATATCTGTTTGTAGCATCAGAGTGTCTTCTCTGCAGTTTTCTGGTTTAACAGTTACAGTGGGATTCAGAAGTCCTGAAGATACTTCCACTTTGCATTTTTCAAATTTAATACGTTTTTCCTTTATTTTCTTTCATTTGTCCTCAGCATAAAAAAGTAAAAAGTTTTACAGTAAAAAATGAACATGATTTAACAATTCACGTCATCCAGCATGTTCCAAAGAGCTTCTTTTTCTGGCAAGAATATCTGACCTTTTGTACCTTGCCTGGTCTGTGTCACAGATTTGCTTACACTTGATTTAGTGACCTAGAAATATAAATATTTGGTGTTCATTTTATGTCATAACTTTTCTTTGTTCTTGCTTCACGATGTGATTTCAGACTCTGAGACCCCACTGTATAAGCAGTCATTAGCTCTTGTGAAAAGTCACGCATGGCAGCTATACTGCCTTCTCCCATCATCATATTAAATTACTTGAGCATTAGAATGGATAAATCTCATTAATGTCTGTAGTCACCAGTCTGATTGCTTTAACCACCAATGAACTGCGGCACACAAGAGGATCGGTTGTTCCCTCGCTGCACTGCACACAGTGTTATCAGATGAATTGACTATGACATCACTGCAGGAAAAATGAACGCAGCAGGAGGCATGTAGAAATGTATGGCGAAATTCCGCTGAAGTTTAAAGACCAACAAGTTAAACAAATGAATCACCCTCACAGCTGTCTATACAGCCACAGCAACACACATCAACTTGAGCTGGTTTCTGTTTTCTAACAACAGAAGATTTTGTGCTGCACTTGATGTGTAATCACAAGTTGCTCTGTAGTTTTTCACCTCGACAAAGCTGCAAATTCAAACATGAAATCTTGGCATCGCTTTTCATCAGCTTCTCTTAAGTTTAATGTAAGTTAAGATGGTTCCTGTTACAGTCATGATACGGTTTGTATTTGCTGTTGGATATTGTAGAATGTACCGCAAATGTGATGTAGTATTATGGGTATTTATCTGGTATAGTGTTAACGGTGCAGTCAGTAATAATCAAAAAATCAAAAGCAGAATAAGAGTTTGATAAATTACTGTTTCTTTCTTAAGCTCAGCAAAGCTGCATTTATGTGATCAAAAATATCATTACAATTAATATAATTGCATAATAACTGTTTTCTGTTTTAATATCTTTAAAATTCAATTTATTCCTGTGATTGCGAAACTGAAATATCAGCATCATTACTCCAGTCTTCAGTGTCACATGATGCTTCAGAAATCATTCTAATATGCTGATTTGGTGCTCAAGACACATTTTATTACTATCTACTGTATGCTGAAAACAATTGTGCTGCTTAATATTTTTGCAGAAACCGTAATATATATTTTCAGGATTCTTAGATGAATAGGTGAAAAGTAAAGAACTGCTTTTACTTAAAATATAATTTATTTTGTAACAACATAAGAGTCAATTTTGATCAATTTAATGCATCCTTGTTGGAACAAGTATTCATTTAATAAAAAAAAATTGTACTGACCCCAAACTTGTACAATTAGATAGATAGATAGATAGATAGATAGATAGACTTTCACTCAACTAGCAAAGTACAGTAATTGTGGCTGATTGAGAAAAACTCATTTCAGTAGTAGCATTGTAAACTACAGTTTAGTGTAATTTTTTTTTTTTTAAATATATAACCAAATAGATGAAAGGAAAAAATGGCATTTACTTGAAATATAATTTATTTTGTAACAAGATAAGAGTCAATTTATTTCAATCAGATTAACCCTCTGGGGTCTAAGGGTGTTTTGGGGGCCTGGAGAAGTTTTGACATGCCCTGACATTTGTGCTTTTTCAGTTGCTTATAAACATATAAATGCTAAAGTCTAATAACACTGTAAACAGCACAAACTGGGCTACAATAATATGTTAGCAGCATTTATGTACATGGTTTTGTTTTTGAGAAAGAAACATTTATGCGTGGTTAGTGAAAAACTAAAATTTTGAAGTCACTGAAATAAGGCCATAAAAAACATACAGAACATTTGTTCACAAGACTTATAGAACTGGATCTTGTAGCCTAGAGTTTATTGCTTCAAAATTATATGAAAATAATCTTGTTTACTTACTCACAGAAAACAATATATTGATTTAAATTTTCTAAGACACTTTTTGAATAGAAAAGGTCTATGCGAGAAGGCGTCAACCTTCACATTCACACCTGAGAAGACAAAGGCCCGCATAATGAGCTGCATAATGAGCTTCATAATGAGCCATTCAGGCAGGTATGTGACTGAGAGGGAAGAGTTACAAGAAAGAATATGAGGACAAAATACATTTATATATTTTTTGTTTGTAGTTTATTAAGAATATATCTAGCTATCACACAAAATAACTTGAGATTCACTTGCGAGTGCAGTTATATAGTTTATTAGGATCAATCAAAGCTGACTTTTTAGCATCATTACTCCAGTCAATGATCCTTCTTTATCATCACTTGTGTGCTATATAAAAGTTTTAATTTCTGTATATACTGACTCCAAGCTTTTGAATGGTATAGTGTGTATTGTTACACTTGGAGTAAGACTGGAGTAATGATGCTGAAAATGTAGCTTTGTAGCTTAGTTTGTAGCTGTGTTCCAGGTTCCTGAGTGGGCTGCTTATTTGCATTGGCTCACTTTGCAACAGGTTCTTTTGCACTGTTATCCTCACATCTGAAATAAAAAGTAAGCATGCTGTTTACACAAACTACATTATTAACATTATTGTGATGGTCACTGATACTAGTACTAATTTATAGAAAAAAAGAACACAATTACCACATAGCACACATATTTTACCTTACAGTAAATAAATCAAATTAAAGTAACATCTGTAAAATGGTGAATAGCACACTTACTCTGTATGATTGTGAATGGAGATGAAAACTGAACGAGACATGCGCCCCCTTCCTTTGTGAGATGCAGGTGAAGGCGAGGGTATGTATTCACAGTCCTAAAAGAATGTTATAAACAATCGTCAGCATTTATTTTTCACAGTACCTTACAGAATGCCAATAACAAGAGCAGATAATCGCGAACAGAAGCTTAGTTACATTCATAAACAAGCATGCTTTGTATGTAGGCCTATACAATACAAAAACTATAGTTATAAACATCTATGGCTATATTCACAAACAGAGTATAGCCAAAGATTATAGAATACCCTTAAAGAGACTTTGGTATAGCCTATCACAGTAAAGTTTTGTCTAATCTTACTGTAACATTAAGCTAAATTAACATTATAACTCATATTACTTTTATATCATATTGCTGTCTATTTTAAAAAATACATTTTATATCTGAGAAACTAATTATTATTGTTTAGCACGTTATTAAAATCTATTTCTGAACAGAGTAGGCTATTAATGTCTCTGTGTTGAGTTTTCGCTGAGTTACACTTCATTTTAGTGACGCGTTTCTAAAAGCAGTTCGTGGAGACGGAGAAGACAGAGAGCGCACCCTGTTTGTTTTCTTTATTCTTCAAAAGCACAAAGTTTAGTTGTTATTATGAGTGTATACAAATAAAAGTAGACCCCTTACAGATTCGAATGGTGTATTGCTCTTATCTGTACGATCAAAAATGACAGAGTAATTCAAGCTCATTTCGGCCTTATGAGGAAAATCTGCCACAAAACGCGTATCCGCGTTGATCGACCCCAAAGGGTTAATGCATCCTTGCTGAAAAAAGTTTTAATTTACTTAAAAAAAATCTTAATGACCCCAAACTTGTACGGTAGGGTAGATAGATGTTTAGACAGACAGACAGACAGACAGACAGACAGATAGACAGATAGATAGATAGATAGATAGATAGATAGATAGATAGATAGATAGATAGATAGATAGATAGATAGATAGATAGATAGATAATAGAATTTCAACAGATTTATTTTTTTCATTTTCTCATTTCAACAGTAGCATCGCAAACTGAAGTTTAGTGTAAATAAAAAAGGTTTAAATATAAATCCAAATAGATGTTTTAAAAACTGTACTGATAGTTGCGTTCACATTGGAGGTTTGTTGGAACGTAGCCTCAACCCTGTGCAGTTTTTTCAGTTCACTGCACCGTACACCTCACACTATTGATTCTAGGGCAGAGAATAAGCAATGCTTCACCAAGCACCCTTCTAAGGTCAAACAAAACTCTGTCCTTGAATTTCCAGGGGAATAAAGAATCTTGTGGCTGGTGCCTGTTCACATATGGGATCAGTACAGAAATAGATGGCAGGCAAACAGGCTTTAACTGCAACCACATGCATTCTGGATTCTATTGCTACTCCATTCAAAGAGAATGAGGCCTGCAGTGGGATAGAGAAAATGTTTTTGTGAATGTTTATGTCACACTGATCTTAAAATGATTTTGCATAAGCGATGCTGTGTTAATGAGTCACTGCCATGGTCAGCTTGTCATTAGCGTCACTTGGATCAAGGCCTAGGAATATGAAAACCCATACAGAGTTTAAAACTAAACAAAAAGAATAGCTTCCAGTCGTTTTGTAATGGCCCCAAAATGAATGGTAATTTACACACCATGTCATTCGAAACTCATACGACTTCCTTTTTCAGTGAAATGCAAGAAGCAAAATTCTGAAGACTTGAAAGTGGCCTGGAGTTTTCAAGTTTCAAGTACGACACAAAAGCACCATAAATGAATCATAAAATTGGTTGATGTCACTCGTGTTATATTCCCAGTGTTCTAGAGCTATACGATAGGTTTGCGTGAGAAACTGAATGAAATTGATAATATTCCCCTCCAATCAGATGCTATAACCATTAAATTTGTGAACCGTGAACCAGATGCATCTAATAAGTGAACAAATCATTCAGATCTGATTCAAAATAAATATTTGTTCAGATATTTGACAGACCGTATTTTCCAGAAAATAATCTGCATTTTATTATGTCACACCGGTTCAAAATTGCATTTTTAAGAGAAGAAAAAGAAAAAACAAATAAGTCACACTATATTATCATATTCAGATTAATGAAAAATACCAGTAAAAAAAAAAGTTTACATACATTATAAATAAGACCTTTAAATTTAACAACATTCAGAAAAGAACATGAATTAAAAATAAAAGTATAAAACTAAAATAAATTATTGTGGAATTTATATTAAATGGCAAGTCCAAATAAATGTATTTAAAGGCAAATGAAACTGCCGATGTATGGAAAATGCACTGTACAAATCCAAATGTTGACGTTATTTTCATTATATAAGTCACTTTAGTATTTAAATTGCAGCATAGTTCAGATGATAAAAACGGCACTTGTGTACCAGAAAATATGGTAACTACATATAGTAGCTTGGAATTTATGATTTTCAGAAAGCCATGTCTGTTTGTTATGCAAGCCCATTTTCACCAGAGAGAAAAAATATAAATTTAAATGGTAATTGCGACATTTTATCTCATGATTCTGATTTTTATAGCTTTATATCCGAGTTTATATCTCGTAGTACAGTCAGAACTGTGAGATATAGTCACAATTACCTTTTTTATTTATTTACTTTTTTAATTCTGTTGCAGAAAAAAAAAAAATTGAGTTGTAAACTCAGAATTCAAAGAATTGTGAGATAAAAAGTCACAATTACCTTTTTTATTTTTTATTTCAGAAACAAGTTTCCATAATTTGTTTCTTATACAATGTTATCATATGGCTTCAGAACATTTGAGGTATTCATAATTTTTATATAACTGCATTGAAAAGAATGTGTGTTTGGAACATGTGGGTGAGTAAATGACGATGGAATTTTCATTTTTGGGTGAACTATTTTAAAGAGCAGACGTAAGCCAGACTATTTAATATTCTAAAGCAGAAGGACAATTTTCACACATATGAAACACAGAATCACACCATTTCAGTTCTGTTCATTATGTATCTTTTTTCTCAGGCGCCAGCCTGCACACTGCAGACCAGAGGTACTTCTGGTTCCACCACAGCGACGGTGACACAATGAGCGTCCAAAACCCAGAGGAGATGAACCTGTGTTGTGCTGTTTGGGCCGTGGTGGCCTACGTGGTCGCTGACCTGGAGGAAATGCTCCCCAGATAGTGAGTCACTCACAAATAACTGAACAAACCCCTGTCCATCAGCTTACAGCAGTCGGTCGATCACACCATTACCTTGAGAATTCTCTATCAGCCGGAGACATTTTTTGTGATTTGACTTCATCATAACCTCAGGTACACTCCTGATCACTCCAATCTCATGTAATATATACTGCTACTTTGATACTTGTGTAATTTTCTTTTTAATTTTTTTATTTAGCTTTATAATGTGAAATTGTCTATTCATAATGTATTCATTGATTTGTCAATTCTGTAAACATAAGTGGTGTATAATCTATAATAAAATGACATTAAAATAAAAAAAATCTATGAATAAAATATGAATCAGCATCTGTGGCTAAAATTAGCTTGGGAAGTCTTGGCTTCACAATTTCATGTAAACAGTGACAAACAGTGTGATGCTATTATGATGTCATTTTCCACAAACTGGATGTCTTAGTCATCAGAACATCTGACTTCCCTTTGGAAACTAAGCCTAGTTCTCCTTTCCTAAAACAAACAAACAAAAAGTAATGGATATGCTACTGTTTAGTCAAACAAAGTTGTTATTAAAGATGAAAATCATCCACCTGAGGGATTTCTTTCCTTCCATTGAAAAATCCACTCCACCGAACTTTAACACTTCAAAAAGTTCATTAATACATTGTTAATGAAATTAAATCCAAATGAATTAGCAGATTAAAGCAGTTTAGTCCAAGTCTACTGAAGAGACACAATAGCTTTATATGATGAACAGATTTAATTCAGGCTTTTATTCATATATAAACATTGATCAGCGCACATAGAGTACACTGAGTACATCAAATGTGGTAAACGTTGTTCTTTGAGCATCCGTTTATCATATTGATCTCTGTGTGTTTGTTGATGGATGTGTTAATAGAAGTATAAATGAAATCTATTTATGATATAAAGTGATTGTGTTTCTTAAGAAGACAATTAAGCTGCACAAATGATATGGATTAATTTTATGATGTCTTTATGAACTTTCTGAAGCTTACAAATTTTAGTTGCATGAACTTTCTGTGGAGGGACAGAAATCTCAGGTTTCTTTAGAGAAACCTTTTTGTGTGTTTCGAAGGTGAACAGAAGTTTAATTGGTTTGGAATGACATGAGGGTGAAAATTAAATTTGTAAATTAAATTTACAACATCCTACTTCTTGAGCTACAAGCAAAAATTCTCATGTTGGCTTGTTTTTCATCACTTAAACTGAAAAAAAAAACGATTTAATAGTGATGAACTGGTTTAAAAAACACTTAAGTCTCAAACCTTTCTTTTTGGCTGGTTCTCAGAATTAGCATAACTTTTTGGTTGTCCCTGCAAGCTGAAATTTAAACATTAACAAAATCACAGACTTCAGATAAATAAAACTTACATAATTCACAAAAATCATCTAGATGGATTTGTTCTTTATTCCTGTATTTATATTGAAAGGATAACTGTGTTACTGTATTTTTATCAAGTGAATGAAATGCTGTGGTAAGCTTGTGTCCTCATTATGCTGTATGTGTACGTGTGTGTGCTCATGTGAGCTGCACTTAATGTCTGGTTTTCAATTACACCAAACAAGTAAGTTCTTGTTTCTATGACAACTTGGATTGAGAGGACATACGAACATTATGCAAGAAAATCGGCCCCAGTCTTTGATTTTCCCACAGGTTTCTACTCGCCATGACTAAATCTGAATCATACAAGCATCTTGAATGCACACGTTTCACAAAGAGAAATGTCACAGACTTGGGAGGTTACTGTATGTGCCAGTTTCCTGGGATCATTTTGCAATGATTACATGCTCTTTTTTTCTTGACAGAGAAGATTTTATAGAGAAAATGTACCCAGATAAGTTTGGTTAATAGATAATAGGTTTCCTGAAGAAAAATGACTCCTCAAGAGTTTTTTCTCTGCTTTGATCAGATAACAAAAGTTTACAGGCATTGACCCAAGGCTGCTTTTACATTGCCTTGGGCCTCAGATTAGACACCACATCATAAAAGCATTTTCCTGGGATTTCAGAGACTTAACTTCATCAAAAGCTGCCAAGACTTATTCTCTGGCCTCGATGCAATATATTGACAAGGTCCAGCCACATTTCTTAAAGCAATATTCTGGGTTCAGTACAAGTTAAGTTCAGTCGACAGCATTTGTGATATTACTGTATATTGATTTAAAATTATTTTGACTTGTCCCACCTTTTCAAAATCAGGGTTACAGTGAAGCACTTACAAAGGTGAAGAGTCCCCATTTACTTTTGTTAAGAAAATCATGAAGAAAAAAGATGAAGTGATTTTAGTTTGAAAATAAATCAGATTTTTTGGGGGGAAAATACCCAGTTTTATGCCTTCATTGACATCACAATGTTGACCAATTATCCCTAAAACAGCTGTAAAAAATATTAAATAAACTGCTTTACAACCCAAATAATACACACATTTTAACAGAAGAATTGCTTTTAGAAGTTCTTTTAAAGAATTACAAGATTGTCCTTTCTGTGGTAAAATACTCAAATTCTATAATTCTACAATTCAATAAAAGTGGTTTTCTAGAATTACAAGCTTCTCATTTCTGTGGTCAAATACTCAGAAAATGCCCCTTTTACTTGCATTGTAAGTGCCTCATTACTTCCATTTTTTAAGAAAAGGAGAAGTGAGTCGAAATAATTTATGTATTTATTTAACGTTGTAATCAACATTATGCCACAAATGAGCTTAAAGGGACAGTTTACATTTATTCACCCTCACGTTGTTCCAAACCTATAAGACTTTTGTTAATTTTGGAACACAATATCATCATATATGTTACGAAATTGAAAGTCTTATGGGTTTGGAAAGACAAATGATGACAGAATTTTTATTTTTGTGTTCTCCTTTTAACTTGTACTGAACCTGGAACATCACTTAAACCTTTCTTCTGGAGAATGTTCATATTTGTTTCGTGTAGTCAGGATTGGATTTGAGCTGTTCGTTTGAGTTACACAGTGCAGACCATGGGGTGTGGTGGTAAAAGTCACAGAATCGCACCTTTGCGGCTATTTTCCAGCTCATGTGTAGGAGAGAATTGCTTTGAGTAGAAAACAGCTGGAAGCTTTTAGCCACATTTGTGTATGTTATTGCAAATGATGTCAGGATTTGTGAGGGCACCACTCGGTCTATGAAAACAAAACTTTGAGCTCATTCTAGACACAGGAGGCGCAATCCGTTAACTTTGTGTGTAAGTGAGTGTGTGTAAGTGAGGTTTGGAGTTGTTTGGAATGCTAGACTTGGCTTTGGTCTTAAAAGCATGCCTGGGATGGATGCATATGGAAGCGGTCAGTAATTTAATTACAGGTCGTGGAAGCACATATCACGGAAAGTAAAAGCACTCATTGTGACGTGGTTACCGTTGATCATACTAAACCCATTTTATATGCTTTAAAAGTTTCATCTGCTTACTAACAGACTTCCAAATAGGGCTATTGAGTTTAATGAGGTTACGCTGGGATTGTTGGTGTAATGAGTTGGAAAATCATGTGAGTGGGAAAGGCCACTATTTCCTCCATTTACCTACACTGAAGACAGCCCACCAGTAAACACAACACAAACCAATTTAAAGTTCCACAGAGTCACCTTCTTTACATAGGGTTATGGAGCGTGATGCCCATCCATCATGCTTTATTTATAGAATCAACTCGCCCCTTTCCACCAAGCTGCACGTTAGGACGTCTTTATTCAAGCACACAAAATATGTATGTCAGAGTTATAGAGGAGACCTAAAATAAAATCAAGGTGGTTGAGGAGCAGTAGGTGAAGGCTTTTAAAATAATGTTCTTAAAAGAAAACAACAACATTTCTGACATAATGTTGATTAAAATTAAAAAAAAATCAACTGATCTGTTCTTTTCATAAAAATACAAAATGTGAAGCTTACGGTGAGGCACTTACACTGTACAATGGAAGTGAATAGGGCCAATTGTAGGATTTAAAAATAAAAATATGATGTCTATAATTTTATTATTTATTATTAATAAAACCTGCATTATTTGACCTGCTAAGCTGTTTTCATAAATTGTATGGTTGTTATTATGGAGCCCTGCATTCACATGACAAATTAAGAATTTGTTCCCTTGTTTTATTAGTTTGTTCCCTCGTTTTACATAAATCTTGGCTGAAAATTAAGAATTTGTTTCTGCGACTCATCCATTCCCTTGTTTTATTAAATTATGGCCACATTGTACTAATTCATTCTGATTTAATTAAAACAAGGGAACAAATTAGTACAAGGTGGCTTCAATTTACTAAAATAAGGGAATTAATTCTTAATTCATGGCCACGATTTAATTACAACGAAGGAACAAACTAATAATTAGTGGGAATGAATTCTTAATTCATGGCCATGTCATATGAGGGGCTCTGTATTTTTAAGATTTTAGGTGTTCCGTTGAATAAACAAAAAGTTTAGTAAGCACTTATTTTACACTAATATCTAGTTTATGTTTTTTGGCAACCTTTGAAACAGCAAGTCTTTACAATCTAAAGTTTAGATGTTTACTAATTGGCCCCATTCACTTCCATTTGTAAGTACCTCAAATTTTTGCTTTTAGAAGTAAGGAGGGAAAAGTCTGACTAATTTGTTGTAATCACCATAAATGGCCATAAAAATGCCATAAATGCTGTAGATTGAGCTTAACATGTCCAATCATCTTAAAAGAGACCACAAATTAAGATTTATGGATAACAACTGACTAAAAATAATGCAAATATATTTATGAGACATTCACTGCTGCACTTTGGATTTTTAAAAAAAATAATTATGAAAAATTATATATATATATATATATATATATATTGGTTAGTCTGTGAGATAGTTTTTATTTGGTTCATGTGTTTGATTCCCTACAGGAAATAAAGTCACCGCAAGACTGCTTTACTGTCATTAATTCAGATAGTTGATGGGCGGCTTTTGGAACGAAGCATCTCTGTGGGGCTGGATGCCTTCAGGCCAAATGTAGATCTCTGTTACTCAGCAAACTGAAACCGGAAAACCGGAGAGCTTCTCCTGAAGCTGCCAGCATTTGATCATTCTGTCAATGTGAATATGAACACGTTATCGCAGGTGTAAGAGACACGTTATGGAAAGCCTTGTTCTGGGTCTTGGTACACTACATTAGTGATCATGTCAGTGGAGCAGAACTATGTTATAAACAACAGTAACACTTTAGTGTAGGGGCCAATTCTCACTATTAACTAGTTGCTTATTAGCATGCCTATTATTAACATATTGGCTGTTTAGTAAAACACATATTCTGCATGACCATATTCTACATCCCTAATCCTACCAGTACCTAAATTTAACAACTACCTTACTAACTATTAATAAGCAGCAAATTAGGAGTTTATTGAGGCAAAAGTCAAATTTAATGAATTGTTAATAGTGAAAATTGGACCTTAAAATAAAGTGACCTAAACAAATGTTTACCATAAAAATAATTATATAAAATCAGCGTCTTGACCTGTAGCTGATATTACTGGTCAACTGAATCACATAGTCAGCTGTCAAAATGTGTTCAGACTTAATGGATTCAGTTCAGAGTTCAGCAATATCATGGTTGGAAGTGATTGCAACAAACAGTAATGCTGTGTATCAGTATCAGTGCTACACTGAGGTTAATGTTAGGGGTTAGTGTTTGTTTCAGCATTGTGTACACGATTGGCATGACCAATGAAATCTTTAGAATCAGCTACGGGGAAAAAAAATCATGTTTTAAAATATACCACCTAAGAGGTCTTGACCTTCTCAACAGTAAGCTCATACAACGTCATTTGAAATAATCATTTGGATTCATACTCAAATGAAAAATTATTTCACAATATTTTACCAAAAAGCTGTATCCCACATTTTTAATGCAACCGTTTTTTTGCATGATTCATGCTCAAGCATTTTACAATGTTGTAAGAAATAAATGATCAATATTCTTCTTTATTTATGGGAAATATATATCAATCAACTAATGACAGTGTATTTAGGATAAATTTGCAACCTTTTTTTTTTACTGTTTATTTTGAACAATTAAAACAATTACATTGTATCATATTATTCACATTTTAAACTGTATTAAACATGCTAAATGAGTTGCAAAAATGGCAGATCCATAGAAAATGAATTAGAATTGAAATCAATAGAAAATAAAACAGCCTATGTACCTTCTGAGGTTGATAATGAACTTTTCAAAAGCCTTTTTATGAAAAGTGGTTTAAAATGTACAGACCATTGAAGGTTTTATCTTCTTATATAGATAAAATGTTTTATATTTGCAACCAAAACCAGACAAGCCAATTCTCTGGGGGATAAAGAGAGGATATTCCAAATACAAGCCTGTATTCCATTCAGTTTTACTGAAGCAGCTAAATTAATATTTCATGTATCTCAGACAGGATTAATCTCTAATGTATCCAATTTGAGCAATCTATGACTGCTTTTCCAAGTTAGCTCAACCCATTTGGTAACATATTGTGAACATATTTCAGTAGGAAGGCACTAAATGTAAGGTTTAACAAATATTTTAGTGTCGTCAGGGTAACTGAAATCAGGTCTATTTATCATTTCTGTTCCCTGTGAGATTTGTTGTAGCTGGAGGATATGTTCAGCTGTGGCTACCAGTGCAACTCAGCTAGTTCGTCTCATTTTTGGGTTTTCATCTGGTTTCCAAACATTCAGTGTGTGCTCAACCCTCTATTTTGATTGACACGTTCAGGCAGTAAGTAAATTCTGCTGTGTTTGCCTAAGAGTTGGAAGCTATAAAGGAGGACCAGTTCCTATGAATGCTAATGCTAATGCTTTGCTGGTGTTTTGGTGTCCTCAAGAAATTTCTGCCTTCATCAAGAATTTTGTGCTGCATTTACGTATTATCTCAGACTTTATCTTTACATGGTTTAGGGTAGGTTTTTGGTATTTGCTGTAGAAATGGACTGAAACCTAATCAAAAATCAAGAAAAAGCTATTCAAATTGAGTTCACGTTCAAGTTCATTTGGCATGTAATAGTTTTTCGCCAATCTGCTTTGGATAAAAAGTTCCCTTTAGACTTAAATCATTATTCTCGTTATGTGCTTTCTGAATAAAATATAAACACTTAAAGAAGTAAAAAAAATTATAATAATTGAACGGCTTGAGAAACCATTGAGTGGCTTAATTGGATGTTTTTCTCTCTTTCCTATAACTTTGGTGTGTGGATGTGTGACTGCTCTTTAGATGAATTTCCCACAGCCTCATCTTTTCACATGGTACAATGGAAGATAAGGCCACAGCAATCCAGTCTTTTCAATAAAGTGTGCAACAGATGCTACAGATCAAAATCTTTGAATTCCTAGGATTCTATGAAGCTTAAGCAGAGAACATGGCCTGTTTTGCTGTCTATTCGGTATGAAATGAAAAGCTGAAAGCGTGTCCCTGAGAAAGACATATCAAATCCTCTTTTGTCCTTTAATAAAACTGAGCCTTTAACATCAATGATAGTCTAGATGCAGCTTATGCCCCGGTGACCGTTTGTGGAGGGGTATTAGATATCTAACAGGTCATGCCCACCACATGAGTAAATCAATATTTAACCTTTCAGTTTAATAATAATCCAAAAATAAACATATTTGTGTTTATATCCACAGACAGTATTAGAATTTGTGAAATGAGCAGAGACAGTTTTTAGATTCTGCCCTATTGGAGAACAGATCTGCTCCATCAGCCTTCAGAAAGTTCATTTGTCCTGACACGGTTTTGACTTTTCTCTGACAGGTTGAAGTGCACATCCACTTAAACTTATATGGCTGATTTTATGAGCCACTTTTTCCTTATTGAAATTGATTTCAAGACCGTGTTATTCTTGAGATTTAGGAAGGAGCGACTAGACTATTGAAACGGAGGCTGTGCTGATGCAATTTACTGCAATCGAGCGGTATGATGGTAAAACAGCCTGTTCTCCTGCCTATTGTCTGTAATGATTTTCCTTTTCTTTGCTGCATTTTTTTCAGTTTCACTTATAGTAGTCAATCATCCAAATTGCGTAAAGCCGTAGAGGCTATTTATCATTATAGAATTGCACAGGAAACGCTATTGTTTGTGTCTTTTGCAAAAATGATACAATCTTTGTAACATAAGTGTATATATGTCTGACTATCATTAACAGCTCTCAGCTCTGTGCAGTTTCATCATTGTCTCACAGCTGGCAACATACACAAGCTAAATGATGTTGTGCTGTTGAATATTTACATTTGCTTCATATTGAGCAATAAAAAGGATGTAAGATGAATTGTTTTGTAGAATTTATCTGTTACAGATGTGCACTCTTCACAAGTTGCTTTGTTGAAAAACAGTCTTCACATTCGCAAACTCTTGTAGGGGAGATGGATGAGTGCTGTAACACGGGATTAGTTGTACCACCGTCACTTTAAGCAGTTTCGAATGAGCAGTAGGGATGAAATCACTATGGTGTATGATTGTCACCCTCCTGATGTGATAGTAGAAGTTTTAAAACTCTACAAAAATTACTCACTGATAATCTGACACAGTTTACACACAAGCTTTTCATCTACATCAGAGATGCCCAAACCAAGGCCTGCAGGCCAATGCCCGCCATGCCATAGCACAAGAAATTCTTAAATTAATGTTTTAAAAATGTAATTCATTTGAAAATAATGATTACTTTTGGCCTACAGCCCTCAATCAAAGCATTTTGTGTTAAAAAAATCTAGGCACCTCTGATGTACATAATTACAACAATAAAATATTATATATACAGTATATATATATATATACACAGTCAAACCTAAATTAATTCAGACACCTTCTCACATTATATCAGTTTATTCGCTATATAGTTTAAAAAATGGTAATAAAATATGACAAGAGTTAAACTGTTATTTTATTATTTTAGTGTTGTGTGTTACCTTATGTTTTTCTTTGTATTACAGTGTTTGTTCAGGTCCATTAGCATGAACTTTGATTCATCCTTTCAAGTGATCATTATACTGTATATCATACTTACCTTTATGAAAAATATATATTTT
Source organism: Schizothorax lantsangensis (assembly GCA_027422415.1). NCBI lineage: Eukaryota > Metazoa > Chordata > Actinopteri > Cypriniformes > Cyprinidae > Schizothorax > Schizothorax lantsangensis. The sequence goes on along the minus strand of CM049850.1, from coordinate 12,740,595 downwards.
ATAAGTTTTGAAAAATGTCAAATGCCATCCCATACAACCGTTTGTCATTTATTAAATTGAATTTCTGCCAGAGTGAACCACAGAAACCACTGTGTACAGTGTTTGATTTTAACCACTTTAAACTGGTTAACCATTTTAACCAGTTAAAATCATAGTGCCACTGTAACATTAGTGTTGCATTAACTTTGCAATTTTTTATATATTTTCTATATTCAATAGATCCAAAGTGTTTTCTGTTAGGGTTAACCCATGCCAGTTGTGGGCTAGGATGTAACAACAGCCTTCATGTTACATTAATTTTCCAAGTAAATGGATAAGTCGATGTTTTAAACTATTTTTGTAGCAGATGAATGTGGAAATATTTTATCACATTTTGAGCACTAAAAAAGCACTTTCAGATTGAGTTTCAGCTCCTCAAACTATCCCATTGTGCTTCATGCTTCACATTGTGCTCATTGAAAATGCAGGTCTGCCTTGTCACACAGTCTGCCACATAGTTAGCCGGATATGTCAAAGTGACATGGTCAAATGTCAGAGATGGTGTGAGTGTGTGTCAGAGCAAGAGTTTTACTCGTGCGTTGAGTCACTAGTGATGAGAAGAGTAAGATCACATGCTTCTGTCTCAAATCTCTTCTCTTTTCCCACACCCACACACACTGCAGTCTCTCAGCTATGACCTTTTTGATCTAATTTTCTAAATTTGTGTTTAAATTTCCACCTACACAAATTAACCCTTTTTCCATTTCTTTTGCATGTCTTGGTTTTTCACTTCTGTAGACTAAAAATAAACTGCAAACCAAGGGGAGAAAGTATTAGATGCCCGTTTCACTATGTGCTACATATAAGTGTAGTTTAAGCAGTGGTTTAGGGGGGCAGGGGGATGTGGTTATAACTGCTGTCTCCCTCCTCTTCACGGTTAATTTCAGCACTAGCTTACAGACTTCTTGTCTTGATTGACCATTTGCGGTGGTGTAAATGATTACAGTAACGTCATGTAAATGATGCTCAGGGGGTTGTGGTAAGCGATGGAGCTGGAATGATGGAGTGCATGATGAAGTTTCCATGTATTCATCCCTGACCCAAACGGTCCAGAGCTTGTGCCCTGCTCATGTTTAAAAACCTTTAGAGTCTATGTAAAATACAACAATAAGAGGAAAGTTCACCCCAAAAATATCAATTCTGTCATCATTTACTTACCCTCGTGGTGGTCAGAACCCTATAATTTTTCTTCTTCCATGAAACAGAAAAGGACTTTTAGCAGAATGCTGACGCTGTTTTTATTTCCATACAATTTCATTATGAGCTGTCAAGCTCCAAAAGACAAAAAAGTGCTCTATATGACTCAGAATGTCCTATATTCCAAGTCTCCTAAAGCAAAACAATACATTTGTGTCAGGAAGAGACTGAAACGTAAGTTATTTACACACAAAATCCACTCTTCGAAATCTCATTTGCACTTCCACATATTCAAACTGGATATGTTGCGACTGGTTACAAGATATGCAACAACCAGTGACATTGTCATCATTGTCAAAACATTACATGCAGTATATTATTAGCAGTATATTATTTGCATGCAGATGTGTCAAACCAGACAGAATCCATCCACATTCTCTTTTATTGTGCAGAAAATAAGCAGTGTGAACATTCTTCTAAACATCTCCTTTCATTTTTCACAGTTATAAAAACAAAAAAGGGGTTCTGAACACATATTATTGTAAGTAAATGGGTGAACCAACCATAAAACTTCTTAATTTTAAAGTGAATAAAAAAACTTTTTCACACATTTTACTGTAAATGTGAGAATGATTATTTTGATTTGACTATAACCTATTTTTTCCTGTCTTCCATCAAGAAGATTCACATTTTTACTAAAGCATATGTATATTGATCATACATTATTTTACTCTTAAATTGAGAAACAGGTTTCATATTCATCAAAGTCAGGTCCAAGCAATCTATATATCAGCTCAGTGTACAATATGCAGTGTGTTAGAAGTAAATGTTTGTTTGATGTAAACACTAGTGTTTTGAAGATTTTGATTAATGATAGATGTGGAGAGGCCTGGTGTAACAGTCCATTGTATAATCCTGACATGGAAAGAAAGAAAAACTTTACAATCGAGCTACGCCAGAAGCTGCAAGATCAGCTCTCTGTGTGAACAACAAATTAAAGAAAAAATGGGGGGGAAGAAAAGGCCAAAAGAGAGAATTGCAGCAAACTATGAATACAAATGAACACTTTAGGAACGGCCGTAAGTGATGGATAGCTCAGTATTTCCGGGGGTTTGATGAGTGCATTACAGTACACGCATAATTTCCATGCCAGGCAGAAACATGGCCTGGGCATCTTAGACATTGTATAAAAACTTTCACGGGGATTGAAATATATGCCACACTTTTATGAATTCATGATATGTTTACCTCCCAGCCTGGCTTTGCTGAGACAAGCTGTATTTTCTGAATGCAGATGTTTAGTATTTACATTTCAAAACACTTCCAGGAGTGAATGATTCACATTGTCGTATATGCTCCTGTCATTTGAAACAAACATCTTTCATCTGCAATTATGTTCTTCTCTTGGTGGAGAGTAAACAAGATCCTTAATCAAGAAAAAAAGAATGTTTCTGTCGGTATGAAACGTCTCTGTTACCTGTATTTCACCCTGCAGAATGTAAAGTTGAAGCTGCCTTCATTCAGCTGGTCTCCTCCTGGGCTGATGAGTGGGTGGCACGCTGTGGATTTTCCGCTTCTGTTGTTGATGCTGCAGATCCTATCAGTTTCTGGAACGGGAAACATTATTCCAGTGTTTCATTGAGCAAAAATGCATAAATATTTATGGTGTGTTTCTTGCAAATCCCTTAATATCCAAATATGGCAAATCACGTATTCATCATAGTTTCGTATCGCATCATCACTTCTGTATGACTAAAAAGGTCTGTGTGCCAACAGTAACCAATTTCCCCACTGGGTTTTTTTCTTCCTGTCTCTGAAGACATGCTTCAGGGCCCTCTGAAACAATTAAAGAGAAAAATGTCACTGGGTGAAATGGTATAGAAATGTTCATAGACTTTGAATAAAGTATTTTAGGGCTTATGATGTTAAAACATTGTGTACAATCAGAGCTGTAACCACCATAGACATTTATTCAAATGTAGTGGTCAATCAATGTAGCTTTTCAATAGAAAGACTGAATATTTTTTTATTTGTCCATGCTGTGATCTGTGCTCAAACCATGTCAAGCTCCAACCCAACTGGGCTCTTCTCAAACCATTTCTAAGGATTCTCTTTTCATTTCAAAACATTTCATGCATCGGATGCAGTTTGCATTTGATTGACTTCAATAGCATCTGTCCTCCATGTTTCCTTCAATGTAAAATGGCTATATAGATAAACACGGCTGAATTGTACAGCCAAATCAAGCTGGAGGCAGGTGAATTATGGCCCTGTCACCATGTTACTTCAGTTTTTCGGAAACATCTCCTCGTGTTACCCTCCATTCCCTTCAACCGCCTGTCAGCTTCATGCAAATAATCTCTCAGACCTTTCACGGAAGGCTTTTTATATGTAAATCTACTCTGAATCATCTGCTCTTCTCTTTGTAAACATGTTTTATTTGTTGGTTCATCAGTATATAAGATCCCTGTATAGAATGGTCTCATTATGCGGAAGTGTGAAACACTACATATTGTGGTTATTTGAGATATGCTATGTGGCCTTTTGAGGGCCTGATTTCCGTGACGGAGGAAATTAGAACAGCGTTTGATTTTAATGCAGTTTATGGGGACATCTAGTGAATGATTTAATAAACAACAAGCGATTTGTATAAAAAAATGAGTGGGCCTAAATATTTGTGAGATTATAAACATTCTTTCAGAGAAATATTAATGTGTTTAAGTGTAAATAAATTACATTAAGTCTATGTAGGCCTAATGATGAATTCATGACTAAATAAAGGTTAAGAATTTTTTGTCTTCTTATAGTTTTTTTTGCTCAAGTTTGTAAACCCAGGTGGTTCTTAGCAACACAACTTAATGCTGACATTTCTGCAAACCCTCTCTTTTTAGTTACTGTATATTGTTAAAAAAGAATGGTAGGCCTACTGTAAAATGATTGGGATCTTAAGATGATATAATGATATAAAGCCAGCAAACTTATGATGACATAATGCAGAAAACAGAACTTGTCCTTGAAGTGAGCTTGAACTTGAAATGATGAAAATGTCATGTGTCTTTTGTATGTTATGCAACATAAATCTAAATTTATATAAATAAAAAGGCAATTTTATACAAATAAAAAGGCATTATTTGCATATTTGAAAAAAAAGACATCTAAAATTAGCATAAAATAAAGTTCCTGATTTTAGAATAGGCTATAAGCTTTTACACATCACAAAGTATTTTTACACATGACTAGAGTCACACAAATGACAAACGAATCATGCATGGATGTGTGTATTTTGTAAGCACAAATAAAATGTTTGTTATATAATTTGTTTCGTAATGTACTGTATGTAAGAAACACAATAATGGGCTATTTTTAGATTAGTTTGATTCAATCATTAAAAAAGCTGGTCATACTAAAACGTTTAAATTGAAAAACACAAGTGCCTTAATGTGGAAACAGTGATACAGTATTATCAAACTGAGTAAACACCTACCTATTTTATACAGGCAAGCAGATGAGGCCACAATATGAACGCCATGCGCTAAATTGTGAAACTTTGCGCATTGGGTTTATATTTTGCGTCCATCTGCTTGCCTGTACAAAATGTGCATCATCAATAAAGTATATGCTGAATTTGGCCTTTTAATGTCACTGTTTTAATCAGTGTTGGGCTAGTTACTCAAAGAATGTAATATATTACTCATTACTAGTTACTCCTTTCAAAAGTAATATTGTTACTTTACTTATTACTTTCTGGCAACAGTAATTAGTTACACTACTAGTTACATTACTTTTTCTTCACTCCCCACATAAGTTGTAACTGTGTTTCTTCCACATTAAATTCTTCTAGAATGTTACCAACAACATATTTCTTCCTCATCATTTGACCAAAATCCACACTGGATCTCAGTCAGAAGTTATTACAAACACTCAATAGTGACTGATAGTGACATTCAAGTAGAAGTGTTGTATTAATCTCATTGTCATGTGTAGCTTGAAGCTAATTGTAATTTCTTTGTTACCCATATACGATTATATTTCATAATGTATTTTATCAAATCACAGAAGTTTGTAAGAAACTGTTTAATTTTCCAAAAAGATTTTTAATTATAGTAATATAGTGTACCACATGCTGATCAGAGGGATGTGGGTGGGATGAACACTTACACACCAGTGTTCAGATCATCTTTTTTTCCTGATAAAATCAATATAATGCAATATTTCTATCTGCTGAATGTAAGCTTTTCCACATTCCAAGCTTGCCTGCTGCACTGGGGACATCACGTGCATGTGCGAGTCATGAAAATTATGAAAATAAATATAAGAATTATTTGATTGTTGGATTTTAAATCAGCGGGGTTGAGGCATCAAAAGTAACTAAGCTGTTTTATGGATGGCAACTGTAATGTTATTACTGAAATCTTATAAGCAATTAGTTACAGTTACAGCAAAAAATAATATTATTACAGTAACTAAATTACTAGTAACTAGTTACTGCCCAACACTGGTTTTAATACATTAATGCTTAATACAAATTTTTGTAAAAATAACAATTGGTCAGTGGAGGAAAGTTTTGTTTTGATGTCACATGAAAACTATGAATTCATCGTGTAGATCAGTGATGACAGGTGAGTAAAATGTACTGTTCTTTATCTCTCCAGCAGAAGGCAGTGTTGGTTATTACATGTGAGATGGCTGACTTCAAAATGTGTATTAGTTTGCATTATATCTGCGTACGTACTGATGTTTCTTTGCCTACTGTTTTGTTTGTAAAAAGTCTGTAAAATATATAGTTTCAGGTCTGTGGATTGCACACAATCTGATATTTTAGAGATGCCTCTTATCAAGTGTCGTATCTTTATGGTTTAATCTGATAGGCCTATAATTTGCCTTAATAACCAGTGCTAACTCTCCTGTCTCTATTATAAGACAGTTGATAGACAAAATGGTATATCCTGTACACAATATTTAAACATTAGACTGTGACGTAGCCTACTTTTGTAGGGAAAAAAAACCCAGAAATGCATTTTTTTTTTACTTCCAGTTGATGTGATTTCATTGGCCTTACATTGACCAGTGACTCTACTGTCTCTATTATAAAACAGATGATAGACAGCTGAAAACAATGAATGTCATTCAAATTACTTTTAGACAAAATAGGATATACTTTACACAATATTTAAGCAGTTGACATATTTTTGTATTAGGCCAAAACCTGGAAATGAGTTTCCATTTTATCACTTCTAATTCAATCGTCCTGAAGTTTTTGGTTACATTGAAAAATGGCGGCTGCTAACAAGTGGCTAAACAGGTCTACAGAGGTTGTCGGTGACGTCTTTTAAATAAATAAGAGAGTTGTTGGAAGTCATGCGATCGTGATTTATAACCTACATTTGGCTACTGTATTTAGGATTCAAAATTCATCAAATTTAGAGAAGTTCATGATGATGAACAAAACGTATAAGAATCATAAACTTTTGTTGGTTACTACTTTTGTTGGTCTTTTGTTGAGGGAACCAGAGTGCAAAAATACGTCTTAATACAGAAAGTATAGACACATGTCCAATGAGTAAACATATGCAGGATTACCAAAGAAAATTCTGTTAAAATATTTTTCGTTTATAGCCCTTAACTTTCCATTTTATCCAGGAAACTAGTGTTGTGAAAGTTATTTGTGCACAGATAAAAGATGCCTGTGATATGGCCTCTAAGACAGGATGAAGTGCAGACAACAGACTGTCCTCTGTGACCATCAGAAGAAGTATAAAGCCAAATGGTTGAAGAAGTGTATCGCTCTGCATTAAGCTACTTTGACAGCTAACCCAGAAAACTCCATCTGACCCTGAGAATTCAGGGAATTGAATGAACAGAAAGCAGGAAAATAGCTCAGTAGCTCCTTTAGAAGTGTGAGTCTCCAGTCACTTTATATAAGATGATGATACATGAATTATTATATCCTGCTGTCACATTTTCACACAGCAACACATCAGAATCCTGATGGAATAATGGCCGATTGATCTCGAAGAAATCTTGTTTTTGTTATACTGAGTCAGTTTGGATACGAAGCCAAACATATGGCACATCACACTTAATACAAAATTACAGCTTTGATTGTTTGATTGTTTTTCAAATGTTTATTTTGCTTCATAGGTCAAATAACAGGAGACATGTAATTGAAATAATTCTTCAAGTCCTAAAATAGTTTATTAATTACACTGGGCATGCCACCAATGATGCACATTACAGTAAAAGTTAAATAATTACTAAAACATCCCCGTTGAGCAATTTTGTTTTATCAAAAAAATGGTTTTATGCAGATAGTTTTGCAGGTTATGAGAGTGATTATTGGAAGAATTATAGAAATATAAAACCCCTGCCTCTTACTGACATTAAAACAGCACAAAATATCTGTTTATATTACAATATTTAATGTTTAATACTTTATAATGATAATGTTTAAGACTGCAATTGAATATTTTACTAGGGTTAATGACAAAGATGTAAAAGTGGCCATACTGTAAAATATTGTTTAAAGGAATTTCAGGGTTTTTCATTAGTGCTAAATCTCTCAGTTTTATTTAGTTTTGATCAGTATTAAAGGGATAAGTGACTACTTGTTCCAAACCTGTATGAGCTTCTTTCTTCTGTTGAACACAAAAGATGATATTTTGCAGAATGTTGGTAATCAAACAGTAGATGATAGCCATTGACTCCCCCCCCCCCTTATTTGTTAAAATTGTTGCTATACTGAATCTTAACATGTAACAGGTTTTACATGGAAACTGTGAGTTATGTAAATGTATACATACTGTACATACAACACATACATTGACAAGATTAGATTCAACTTTATTGTCATTGTGCACAGTACAAGTACAGAGCCAATGAAATGCAGTTACCATCTAACCAGAAGTGCAAATAGCAATGTATATATGCATATGTGATATATATTGTCACGGTTAGCATAGTTGCAGGGAGAACGCAGGACTCAATCCACTTGAACAGTCAATACAAACATGCAAGGGAAGTCCAACATAGGAAGCTTTTGGCAAACTCACACAAACAAACTAATAACTTAGTAGACCCGACCAAGAACTAAGGAACAGGCAGGAACTAATATACTCAGGATAATTACAAACACAGGTGAGCAGAATAATCAATCAACTAAACAAGAACAGGAAACATGACCAAAAAAGGAAAACAGGAACTAAGACAGAGGCAAAACAAGGAAAAACAGGTCCATAACACTGACATATATGTAGCCTATATATAAATGATTGTACAGAATGCAAGTAATGAGGTAGAGAAAAAACAGAGACCAGCTGAATGCAAATTGCTGTAAATATAGCATAAGGTGCAAATGAATAAGTATAATATGGAAGGTGAGCATTACAGAGTGGGTTATATCAATAGTGTATAATTTTGTATGGCCAATGACCATAACAGTGCAAATGGCATTATTCTAGTTGTGGTTTATATCCTGCCACACCATTAATCATTACCATCATCTTTGCTCTATAGAGGTAAATATTTGCACTTGCCTTACATGTCTATTTCTGCTATAAAAGCGAACACACACACACACACACACACATGTTTGTTTTTGTGAAAGGTGGGGACATCCCATAGGCGTAATGGTTTTTATACTGTACAAACTGTATCTGCTATTGCCCTATACCTACCCTACCCCTTACAGGAAATTTTCTGTTATTTCAGATTTTCAACACACTCTATTCTGTGTGATTTATAAGCTTTTTGAAAAGTGGGGACATGGGGTAATGTCCTGAAAAGTCACCTTCTCCTTGTAATACGTCATACCCTTGTCATTATACAATTTTATGTCCTCATTTGTCACAAAAACGCGCGCACGCACACACACACAGACACACATGCTCTCACTCACATTCTTGCACAGTCACACAGCCTGTCTGCAGTTTACTCTTACAACACTCAGACCCCTTTAAAATACACACACACACACACACACACACACACACACTGACCAGCCGTCTGTAGATAGAACCGTCTTTTCTGAACACAGTCTACAAAACCCACTGTTCACTCTCTCACACATGTACAGCACATGCCTGGAGTTCATGTCGAAGATAGAGGTGGCAATCACTTGTTCTATGGTACTGGAGCAGGACAGAGGATTGGCGTCTCAATGGTAAACACTTCAATTTGAGAATAGCAATCATATGTAGTTTCTGGAAATAATGGCTTCTTTGTATGTTTAGATGGACTGGCACATCTCCTAAATATGTTTATTTAGAGATGATAACTCATTTAATATGTGCAAGAAGATTTGGCAGTCTGTACCTGTACCTGTACCAGCCATAAAGATGAAGATCAAGATTCTTCTGCATTTGACGTTATTGCTGGTGAGGACATCAAGCATTGAAGATTCACCTGTGGATAAATTAACAGATGTTTCTGGTGGCAGCAGTCAGCATTTAAACTCTGTTCAGCATGGAGAATGTAGCTACACCTTCATTCTGCCAGAACCTGAGGAGAGCAGGACTGGTATCTGGCCAGAAGAACATGATGGTAATTATGAAGGTAACAGTGTCCAGAAAGAATCTCCACAGGGGAAGCAAAGCTGCTTAAACCCGCGGATCCAACACCTGGAGCTTGCCATGGAAAATTACACCCACTGGCTCCAAAAGGTAAGTCAACATGTCATTTAATGTGCTGCTGTTGACCAAAGCATTGCTGATGGAGAGTGAATGGATCACACACACTTAAAAATAAAGGTTCTTTATTGGTATCTGTTGTTCCACGAAGAACCTTTAGCATCAATGGAATCTTTTTATTGTACAAAAGGGATTCTTTATAGTGCAAAAAGTTTCTTCGTATTATTCTTCACACTAAGAACAAATGGTTTGCATTGATGTGTGGACCCCCATTTGGCAAGACATCTAATTTAGGCACATTTAATGTACAGATATATTGTGTAATGTTGCAGAATGTATTTATCTTTGTAGCGTATCACTGAATGTATTTTTTGTAAAGTGGGGTTTAATCCCAGAGCACAGATAAATTAATAATAATAATAATTTGTTGCATTTATATAGTGCTTTTCTAGACACTCAAAGCGCTTTACAATGTGAGGGGGTATCTCCTCAACCACCACATACAATTAGAATGAAACACTTCAGGGTCAGTTCTGGATCCACAATTTCTGTGTCTGTTCAGTTTCTCAATGTCAGGGAATACTTTGGGGAACAGCTTGACAGTCAAGGATTTGATCAGCCTCATTTCCTGCTCTTTATGTTACAGTCTAGTACAACACACTCTCATTCATGGCAATTCCTAACCAAAATGATCGTAATTTTAATGGTTTAAAAAAACAAGCAAAAAATACTTTTCACAAGTAAAAACTTGTGAATTGGTTAACAGTAAGTTTCCCTAATACTGTAAGAGATCTAATGGGACATCCCATGTAATTATATAGTAAAGTAAAGTTACAGAATTAAAAAATAATTCTTCTTATAATTTACAGTGAAAATTCGTAAACTGACAAAAAATAGATTTTTTATATATACCCCCCCCCCATATAAATTTAAGTTAAATATGTAAAAATTAAATGTTGCTACCATATTTTTGGCTCATAAAGTTATAGCAACCACAGATTTTTCAGTTTTTATTTTTTTGCGAAGTAATGACAAATTCTTATGAATTTGTATGCTATCATTCATCCAGCTTAGGGGTAAATTCTTAATTATTTTTATATATTTATTTATTATTTTATTCATAAAAAAATCATGTTTTTTATTACTCGAATCTTAAGAATTCATACAAATTTACCACCAATCTACCAAAACATAAACTAGTTTGGTAACACTTTATTTAAAGCCTTAATATCTAATGCATTATAAAAGTAGTTTTAATGCATAATTATGCCTTGTAATGCACTGTATAATCTCATGAATAATTGTAACCATAGATATAATTCTACTCAGCTATTCATTGTTTCACCTTAAGAAAGTATAATGCATTAAATCACACAACAAACAAACCTTCAAATATTTATAATGCATTTTAACTTTGGTTACAATTATTTATGAAAAGATATAATGCATTACAATGTACATTATGAATACCTTTATAATGAATTATACATAAAGGCTTTAAGTAAAGTTTGACCAATAGGTCATGTACAGATTTGTAAGATGTTCTATTCATTCTATTGTAGATTAGGAAGCAGGTATTAACATCTTATTTTAACTTTGTCCTGGTGTTTGGTTATCAATATTTTGCATTTTGTATCATTTTACTGATTGTGAAATATCATTATTACCATACAAAGGACTTGTGAAAAAAAGTGTGCTTAATTGTATTGATTATCCACCTGCAGTGTCTATCAAAAAATAATAAAAAGAAATACATAAAATAATAATAATAATAAATAAATAAAAAATAAATGATATTAAGGCTACTTAAGTGTACTTAAAAATAATGTTTTAAAAATGTTAAATCACTATGTTTTAATAATATTTTGTAATGGGTACAAAAAGTACACTTGTTGGCTAACATACTAAAGCACATGTAAAGTTCTTCATTAAAGGTTGTGTTATTTGATATAACATTTAAAGTTAATATATTTTAAATGTACTAAATTGCAACTTCATTAACATAAAAGTTCCAAGAGAATGACATTAAAGTATATTTTAGTTTACCATAAAAGCTTATCTGTACATTTGACAGTCCACTTTAAGAATATTTCAAAGACAATAGAAGTAATTATCAAATACTTAAGTGCTTAAGTGCTAACAAACACTCTTATGTAACTACTGTACAACCCGAACTCCGGAAATATTGGGACGTTTTTTAAATTTGAATAAAATGAAAACTAAAAGACTTTCAAATCACATGAGCCAATATTTTATTCACAATAGAACATAGAGAACATAACAAATGTTTAAACGGAGAAATTTTACACTTTTATCCACTAAATGAGCTCATTTCAAATTTGATGCCTGCTACAGGTCTCAAAAAAGTTGGCACGGGGGCAACAAAGGGTTGAAAAAGCAAGAAGTTTTGAAAAGATTCAGCTGGGAGAACATCTAGCAACTAATTAAGTTAATTGACATCAGGTCTGTAACATGATTAGCTATAAAAGGGATGTTTTAGAGAGGCAGAGTCTCTCAGAAATAAAGATGGGCCGAGGCTCTCCAATCTGTGAAAGAGTGCGTAAAAAGATTATGGAATACTTTAAAAACAATGTTCTTCAACATCAAATTGCAAAGGCTTTGCAAATCTCATCATCTACAGTGCATAACATCATCAAAAGATTCAGAGAAACTGGAGAAATCTCTGTGCGTAAGGGACAAGGCCGAAGACCTTTGTTGGATGCCCGTGGTTTTTGGGCCCTCAGACGACACTGATCGGCATTATTCTGTCATTGAAATTACTAAATGGGCCCAGAAATACTTCTAGAAACCACTGTCGGTAAACACAATCTGCCGTGCCATCTGCAGATGCCAACTAAAGCTCTATCATGCAAAAAGGAAGCCATATGTGAACATGGTCCAGAAGCGCCGTCATGTCCTGTGGGCCAAGACTCATTTTAAATGGACTGTTTCAAAGTGGAAAAGTGTTCTATGGTCAGAAGAGTTCAAATTTGACATTCTTGTTGGAAATCACGGACGCCGTGTCCTCCGGGCTAAAGAGGAGGGAGACCTTCCAGCGTGTTATCAGCGTTCAGTTCAAAAGCCAGCATCTCTGATGGTATGGGGTGCATAAGTGCATACGGTATGGGCAGCTTGCATGTTTTGGAAGGCACTATGAATGCTGAAAGGTATATAAATGTTTTAGAGCAACATATGCTCCCCTTCAGATGACGTCTGTTTCAGGGAAGACCTTGTGTATTTCAGCAGGACAATGCAAAACCACATATTGCAGCTGTTACAACAGCATGGCTTCGTAGTAGAAGAGTCCTGGTGCTGAATTGGCCTGCCTGCAGTCCAGGGGCCTCATTTATAAAATGTTGCTCAGAAACCATCCTGAATTTGATCTTACGATCATATCTCGAATATGCGTACGTTTGATTCATAGAATGAACGTACGAACAGAAAACGTGCGTACGCGTCTCTTTCAGATGTGAAATCTATAAATCGCAAATGATCTTAAACTTGCGTGCAATTGAATGGTTTCAGCTCTCTGTATAATAACGACTCCTAATTAATAACGACTCCTAATTAATGTCATTAACATATAAAATATCACCAATCATCATAATTTAGAATAGCGAGCTGCAAGAACAGCTTACATTTAAAAAAAAACTGCAATACTCCGACAATAAAAAGTGTGTACGTCTGCTCAGACCCTGACGTGACGCTAAGCACTTTTCCACGTCAAAAACCGTCTTTATAAATATGAGCCCAGGCATGGATTTAAGCGTATGCACACTCTAAGATCAAATCTGAGCATACGCACACTTTATAAATGAGGCCCCTGATCTTTCAACTATAGAGAACTTTTGGCAACGAAAAATACGTCAAAGACGACCACGAATTCTTCAGCAGCTGGAAACCTATATCAGGCAAGAATAGGACCAAATTCCAACACTGAAACTCCAGAAACACATAACCTCGATGCCCAGACGTCTTCAAACTGTTTTGAAAAGAAGAGGAGATGCTACACCATGGTAAACATGCCCCCGTCCCAACTATTTTGAGACCTGTAGAAGGCATCAAATTTGAAATGAGCTCATTTTGTGCATACAATTTTAAAATTTCTCAGTTTAAACATTTGTTATGTTATCTATGTTCTTATTGTGAATAAAATATTGGCTCATGTGATTTGAAATTATTTTAGTTTTTATTTTATTCAAATTTTAAAAAAATGTCCCAACATTTCCGGAATCCGGGTTGTAATTGCGTTTAGTACAAATAATACTATAATATGTTTTCATTTGCTTGTAGGGCAAGCAAATCTGTTGACCAATGAGAATGTGTCTTCCCATTGCCGTATGCACAACTGGACTGCTGTATTCCCTCTTGATTTCAAAATGACATGGCTCTGTCCACACCTTCAAAATTGATTTTATGCATTCCTATCGGTCTAGCGCTTCGTCAGAGCTTTCTTTAGTGAGTAGGCGCCCCAATGGGGCAGGGTTGTGTGTGTTTCTGGGCTGATGGGGGAGACTTGATCTGTCCATAAGAAAACACCCTCTGTCCCCATTTCAAATCCCAGTGAGCCAAACCAGCCAGCAGTGAGGATTTGTGGGCTTTCAACCATCCCTCAGGGACTATGTTCTACGTGAAATCAGAGGACTGAAGATTGAAACACTGCAGCAAATACCCTTTTTTTAAACAAATATGGAAATATGTCCCTTCAGACTAATGACTGATGATTAATGGAAAAAAGGAAATAAACTTTAATACTTCCACTGTATGCCAACATGTACATGTATTTTGGTACATGTATCCACTTGATGTTCCATTCTATGAATCTCTTGAGACTCTTCGATCAATGTACTTCACTGCGAAAAACAAACAAACAAAAAAACATGTAGACACCATTTTATTTATTTATTTATTTTAAATACTTTTCAAATGGCCTTTATTTATATATATTTTAGTTTGAACTATTCAGACTTTTAATCTTAGTCTATAAAAATTCTTAATAAAACTAATAATTATGTTTAATAATCTAAACCATTGTAATATATATTGTGTTAACGTAATAGAAACAATAATACAATCAAAACTGTACAAAAATAAATAAATAAATAAACAAACAAACCAAAAAAGTTATGACCTCATTTCTACAAAACCAATTTGCTCCATTTAACATTTATTTAAAAAACAAAAACAAACAACAGGTAGTGCTTTTTTGATGCTGTTGTCTAAGGAGAGCAGCATGAGCAGCATTCTTGACATGAAATAATTTAATATTACTTGTGAGCAGAAACTTTTTTATATTGAGCTTCATTCAGAATCAATCAATTGGTCATTTTATTGTTATATTGTACTACATGTTAAAATATAATTTCCATCACCATCACCATCACCATCCCTAAACATAATTTAAGATAATTTCCCTCAGATATTACACTAATGTTTCTGAGTCTGTATTATCTTGACCTATTGAAAAGTCTTCCTGTCTACACCATCTGTAAATCACAACCCCTGCTCTCTTACCACTGATATGCTCTGAAAGAAGATTGCGACTTGTTTAATCCCTGCCTGTGGCTGTTTGGTCCAGCTAGCAGTCTTACTAGGATGCAGGACAGTAGATAAACACATCCTGTTACAACACTTCATCTGAGTGTTATACACTCCAGGCCCAGAGGACATACAGCTATCACTTCAATGCAGCGAGTATTTATACATCTTGGACTCCATCTCACTGAGAGCAGCTGAAAATATCTCTTCCTGTAAACACTGTACAAAGTGCTGATAAGCAACCCAGAGAATGTGCCAGTCCTGAAGCATTGCTCTGTGGGATGTGTTCAAATTGTCTTTGCTGTGATAGAGTAAGAGTAAGCAGAAGTGTCATAATATCATTACATTTGATGATATGTTCAATTTATAACTGGTGCTTTCCTTGGATATAGTGGTATTTGTTCCTGCTACAACAATTACTGGCAGGTGCACAAAGTCAAGCATAGAGTCATGTAATTTCCAAGACATTTCTGTCCCAATATGACAGTGTTCATGTACACAAAGCAAGGTTCATAAAGTAATGGTTTATTGAGTCTTGTGTGGAAGAATCTGACTGCAAAACATTGAGAACTTTACCCAATTTGGGTCAGTGACGTATGCAGTAAGAGTGATCACAATAACGAAATTTAAAACACATTAAATGTATTATTATTATTTTTTTTAGGAATTTTAATGACTCTAAAATGTCATTTGTTGTAACCATCAACTAAAAAGTGAGTGTACACATTCTCTAAAAAAGTAAAAATACTGCCCAGTGAACTGTGTTAATAAAGGAATTTTCCATATTGATTTTTTACAGGTGTTTTACCCCCATTTCAAAGGAAATGATCGTAAACTTAACTGAAAATGTACTGGTAATTTTCTGCAGGACATTATCCATTTTCCTACTGATTGATTGATTTATTGATTGATTGATTGATCGATTGATCGATTATTTTAAGATTGAATATTAATTTAAAATAAGTTTCTGTATTTTTCAAGTTAAAATACATTTTACAAATACAAGGAATTACTATTCATAAATGTCATTAAGTTTTTAGAGAGTCATGCCACTTGGCATTCTACATCCTGAACTAACCTTGCCTTTTCATAAAAACGTCAAATTATCTGATATTATAAGAAAAGTGCTGACCTTGATACCCAGTTGTGAGTGTCTTCAGAGGCTCTCTCTATATGATATTGTTTCCTGCTTTTATTTCATAGCACATTTCTGCATTTTGATTGCAAAACATGATTTAATTTTTCAAAGGTTAAATATCAGTGAAGCAGTTTGCTCATTATGGGAAGATGTGTATTCAAGTCACTGATCCATTTAAAGTAATGTTACACATTCCTGTGACACATTCCTAAGCCCTGGACGTATCACTAGATGGGCTTCAATCGTGATGCGGACACCTTTAGGATTAATTGAAATGCCAAGACATTTAAAAGTGGACTAATGCCTGTATATGGAAGTGATCCAGCTGAACCCAGTCCATCATGTTGAGGAACTCTCTGCAAAAGCACAACATTAGCTTAGTTTTCATGCATGAGATTGCCAGAGCTAACAAACACATCTATATTTTATCACCAACATGGGATTACAAACAGACTTTGTCTTGCAGCTGTTTTGTTATTTTAACTGGAGTTTATAGATAAATATTCCTCATTCAATGGAGCTTTTATCCCAATTTCATCTCAAAAATGAGGTAGTGGTCCTCATACTTAAAAGCATTTCACAAAAAGACATTACTAATGATACTTTGGGTGTTTGAGGAATTATGATTAGGATTCCTCATTATTTTACTTTTTGGTTCCCTCACTTTAATATGAGAAAATTTACAACGAAATATAATAAATATTGTCTCATTCAGGGTGTATGTAGCTGCTCAAGACCAGAGTGATTCAATCCTGCACAATGCCCCAAAAAGTACAGCTGCAAGTATTTCAAAATAATGTACAGTATGTGACTTTGTATAAAGACCATAATGAATACTGCTATGCTCCCAGTCACTCTTTCTCTCTGCCTGTGTGTTTGCATATAGATTGAGGTCTTTGTCAAAGAGAGCCTGACAGAAGACACAACACACCTGCGGAATAATGCTTCACATAGTGAAATGACAGCCATGCTGGATCTTGGCACCAAACTGCTTTCCCAGTCCACCCAACACATCAGGAGACTAACAGACATGGAGACACAGGTGTGAATTCATATCCAAAATGTCCAAAGGCATTCATATGAAGGTAATTTAATGCCTAAAAGATTTGCATGTGTAGGGTAAGAGTTGTGCAAGTGTACATAAGATTGCAAACGTAAATTAAATTGTACCACCTTTGTAGCCAATCAAATGAGGCTCTTGCTGACTCTCCATTTACTCTTATCTGATTGGTTCAATAAACACATCATGCGCCAAACATTAATCTTCATTTAGTTCAGGAACATTATCGCTGCCAGAACAATACTTTAATGTAGGCCTACACATATAATAATAATAATAATAATTAATTAATTACTAAATATCAACTTAATTAAAACATTGTATTTTATAACTTGTGTACCATTAGGCTATGTGTTCATACTGAATTTCGAGCTGTGTAGTATCTTCTCCTCCTCAACAGGCTATATGATATATTAGTTTATTGTAATATAATATTGTAATTTTTGATGATACTTAAAGAAGGACTAGTATCTGCACTAGCCTAATACATTCATAATTTCACCTGTCTACTGATCATGGATGGTTCCATTTATTAACAAAAATTTGGTTCAGTAATAATTTAACTAACAGAACCAACAATATTTTTTTCTTTAACATGTTGTAATTTAAGGGAACTTTAAAAAATATTACTAAAATATTCATTTATTAATTTATCTCTAACTTATTCAACATTTATCTTTTGTAATACCACCATGTAACCACTAGATGGCTGTTTAGCTCTCTATATATAAACAATTAGTTACTTGAATTTGGATATATATTTAGACACTATTACATACATATTTAGCAAAATTTTTGCATTAGTCAAATCTGGACACAAATAAAGCATTTTGTTACTCATTCTTGCTTCATATAATAGCTTGATCGGTCACATGAAAGTAATCAGAATCAATACTGAAATTTCAAAATATACAGTTGAGAGTTAAATACAGAGACATGGTCTGAATTGACAAATTCAGATTTAAGTAGCTTTATTGGCATTGTAAAAAAGGTTTTACAAAGTATAGCACTCTGATACCATAGTGTTGAGCATTATCACATAACATAATTTTGATTATAAAGTTTAACGTCAGTGGTGTAAGCAGATTAGAAAATTTCAATGTAAAGCCAAACCAAACCAAAAAAATTTAACACCAGCTTACAATTCAGTATGAACACATGGGAGTCTATCCTAAAGGAACACAAGTTATGAAATATCATGTTTTAATTAAGTTTTTATTTATTTATTTTACTGTATGTGTACGTTAAAAGTATCGTTCCGGCAGCGAGAATGTTCCTGAACTAAATGAAGATTAATGTTTGGCGCATGATGTGTTTATCGAACCAATCAGATAAGAGTAAATGGAGAGTCAGCAAGAGCCTCATTTGATTGGCTACAAAGGTGGACCCGCCCTCCCCTCACGCTTGCAAAACTCAGTTAGTGAGAGAATCGTGCCAAAACTGTAAGCGCAGATAAAAGAAAGACGGAGCTGTACATATCGGATTATTTCAGGAAATTTTTGCCCTACATACACGACAAGTCATTTAGACATTTGACAGTCTGTTTTTTACACATACAGATTGGTTCTACGCGGTCAATCCGTTTTGCAGTTCTTTAAACTGTTGTTTTCGCTTGCAAATCACTGATCACAGGCTTGCAGTGCTTTTGACGGTGTTTTGGTGAAAACAACGTGCCAAAAGTGCAAGCGCAGAAAAATGGAAAGCAGAAAAATACAGATCATATTTATCTTGCGTTAGCATGAAGCTGCAGTTTCACAATACATGAATTACACTTGCAAAAAAAGTTAAATGCTGCAAATCTTTTTTTCTTGCGCTTGAATCTTGATTTGCACCTTTACAAAACTTTTATTGCGCATGCAAATTTAATTTACATTTGCAATCTTATGTACACTTGCACAACTCTTACCCTACACATGCAAATCTTTTAGGCATTAAATTACCTTCATACATTCATCATAACATGCTAATATTGCCTTGAAAGTATTCTTGGAAAATCATGAATTTACTTAATAAGAAACACCCTTTTGCTGTGTGTTGATGGCTACAGAGAATTGTGAAGATGAAAAGTCTCTAATATGACAATAGCACAACTAATATGTTATTATATAACAGGTTTTGAATCAGACTTCAAGAGTGGAGATTCAGTCACTAGAAAACTCCTTGTTCTCCATCAAACTTGAGAACAAACTGCTCCTCCAAACCAGTGAGATCAACCAACTTCGGGACAGAACAGAGTAGAGTGTCTTTCAATGACACTTTTTGACACTTTTCATGACACATGATGCGTCTTTCACTTACATTTTTTTTTTTTTGTTCTTGTTGTTTTCTGGTAATTCTTGTCCTATTCATGTCTGTGTTCAGTGCCCTAGAGCAGCGTATGCGTAACATGGAGGCACGTCATCGGGCAGAACTGGGTTGGATAAAGAGTGAGCGGACAAAGCTCCAGAGACTCCTGGCATATCAGAACTCTTCAATACAGAGCCTGGAGCTCAATCTAGAGCAGGTCATCACCAACAACAGTGCCCTCTACCGTGAGCAACTACAACTGCATAGTACCATCAATAATCTGCTTAAAATGTGCCCCAAGAACAAAGGTAAACAAATTGGAGATAGTTATATATGCACACGACAGGGAAAAAATACATGGAGAATCAATTTAGAATTTGTTCCCACAACTTATTAATTAATTCCCTCATTTGTTAGGTCACAAACATTGTATTGCATTGCATGCACTGACATTTTTATCAACTCCAATGATTAATTTCTTAAAATCTGTCTGCTTTACATCATGTAGAATTCAAGTGTGACTGGCTCACATCAGGGGTCCTGCAGACCATAAATAACCCACTTTGCTGCCAAGTTATACTTGGATCTGAAACACTGTGTGAAATGTTACAGAGTCGCACACTTCCCACGTCCCACTTCAACCTCAATATACTGATATATGAAGCTGAGCACTTAGAGCAAGTCATGTATATAGAGATGGATTCATTCACTTAAGCTTTTAAGGATTCAGTTGGTAGCCCAAACACTGTGATTTGAGCAAAGGTCTCATTTTTATATCCACAAGGCTGTAACCAGTATTTGTAGTTAGATTTACTCACAATAGCTTACAAACCCTTTTTTTTCTCTATGTACTGTATAAGCAAAAACTTAACAGTCTTTACTTTCTACATCCATGCTTGTTTGAAGCAGTGAGTCCAAATGTTTTCAAACAAATGGATGAGCAGAGAAAATACAGAGACTGTGCCGAACTCTTCCAGGCTGGATTTAACAGGAGTGGAATTTACACCATCTACGTTAGCATGCAAGACATGCATAAGGTCAGTCTAAATGGGATCTGATAACACAGCTACAGGAGTCAGGCCAGTAGTTTTGCATTTGTCATGTTTTGCTGTGGATGTTTCCTCATACATAACATTTCTTTCCTTCTAAAGTGAAGTGAGTACAAAATACTTCCTCCTTCCGTATGTGATGAGACAACTATGAAAAAAGCATTTTGTTGTTGACTTTTATTTCAGAATCTAACTTTTCTGTGGGGCTTTCTACATTACCAACATACTCTGATGGCAATGAAAACTGGCAAATTTGTATGATCACACTCGTATGTTTTTGTATGATCTGCTGATTATTGAAGATAATTAATATACAGGCACATCAGTGACTCTTGAGTTTAATATTATTTTCAACATGTATAGCATAGATTTAGAATAAAGCATGGGCAACATACTGAATAAAGTCATAACCATACACAAAACCCAAAAATGTTATGTTTGCTTTTTCTGGAGTAATCAGCCTACAGTATATCTGTGTCAGAGTACACAGAGTATCAGGTATTGGCTAACTCGGGAAAAGCAAGAGCTGGAAATACTCTTGGCTGAACTCTCAGAGTAACAGCTGCGTGAATGCTGCACTCCAGAACTTACACTGCCTGTACTGGCCTCGTAATTTATTTCTGAGTTCTGGTGCTGTCAGTAGCAAGCCCATTATTACAGAGCAGAAGAGCAATATACTAAAAAAAACAAATTAACCTGCCAAAATTAAAAACTTATGCTACTTTAGTTTTTAAGTGGAAAATTGTGAATCCGCAGTAGTAATTTCAACTTGCAGTAATTCAACAACTTTAAAATACTTTGAAGTAAATCATCTGAATTCATAAGTAGCTTTTATTTTGTTTTGCTTACATTGTAAGTGCACGAAATATAATTTTCCACTCAAATACAATTGTCCTTAAAACCAACACGATATGCTCAGCTTTTTAAGTACTGTTCTAAATTATGAATAAAACCCTTGAATTGGAGCATAAATGCCATATAAGCCTCCATCTTATCCTGTTGTATATCCTCCTACTAGGTTTATTGCAACATGGAAAGTGCTGGTGGGGGCTGGACCGTCATACAGTTGAGGAAAGATGGAACATTGGACTTCCACAGAACTTGGAAGGAGTATAAGATGGTAAGTCTTATGGAGTGAAACAAATCATTTATTAAGATATTAGAAATGGCAATAAATGTCTTTGGATCCCAGCTAGGTTTATTAATCTTCTGACTGAAATTACGATTAAAGTCTTAAAATATTAAAGTCATAAAAATATTAGGGAACATCATTTTTGAACAAAGCAATCCAGCAGTGGAGTTCAGCATGTACAAAGGATATTGAGGACAACTTACTGGTTTGGTTTGTACTTAGTAGTGCTGATCGAAGCCTGGCATAACTCCCAGAAGTGACTGGTGCACAGAAAGAGGCACATAGCAACTGCCATCTTGGTTTGGTTCATCTAGAGGACATGATTTGCCTGTGGTATGGACAAGCCAGTTCTCACTATTCTGATCTTGTTATGGGTAATATCTCCATGATACAGTGCAGCTGTCCCGAAACAAATCCTATTAAGTCTTTATGAAAAAAAATGATGGAGGTTTTTGTCAAACACCAACTAAATTTATTTATTTTTATTTAGTATATTGAATTACATTGGGAAACATAGTCCATCACATGACATGATAGAGACAGAAATATATATATTCATGATATATATATATATATATATATATATATATATATATATATATATACACACACACAAAAACAGACAAAACTCTGTTTTTAAAAATTCTCAGAAATCATGTTTTTTCATTGTGCATTCCAATTAATCTCAATCCAACTGCAGTTGGGTTATTTTGACTAGGTTAAAAAATAACTTTAAAAAACAGCTAACTAACACAATAAAACACAATAAAAACATGATAACATAATAAAAAAACATGATATATATATATATATTGTGGTCATAAATTAAGGATTTTTTCCCAGTGGGCATGATCTTATGAAAACGTACAAAATTTATACAAATTCACCATCAGTTTGCTAATGATTTTTATTAACGGATGATTTTTATTAATTTCCCCCCTCATTTTAGTTAATCTTGGCCACAGTTGAACTTAATTAAAATGAATGAACAAATTAATAAAATAGATATTGTTGGACAGGTAGCATTGTACTTGCCTGCAATGTTTGGTCTTCTAAATATGATTTCGATTGTCCCAAGTTTTCTGGTTAATCTTTTTAAGTAAATTATAGTTTTGAATTATCACACTAGGCACTTGGTTGAAGGCTGAACTAGGCAATGTAACAAATAGCTTCCTTTGGGATGTTTTTTAAATTTTAATAAAATGAAAACTAAAAGACTTTCAAATCACGTGAGCCAATATTTTATTCACAACAGAACATAGGTAACATAAATGTTTAAACAATTTTTTTGCTCAAAATGAGCTCATTTCAAATTTGATGCCTTCTACAGTTCTCAAAATAGTTGGGACGGGGGCATGTTTACCATGGTGTAGCATCTCCTCTTCTTTTCAAAACAGTTTGAAGACGTCTGGGCATCGAAGTTATGAGTTTCTTGAGTTTTGGTGTTGGAATTTGGTCACATTCTCAATTTTTTATTTTTTCACACACAACACAACATAATATCCAAAATACAACAAAACAAAACAACAGACACATACTCAACATCTCAAGGTCCAATCAAAAGGGAGGGGGAGAGGGAAGGACAATAAGAACACAAAAGTCACTCCTTTATACAATCACGTATGTCCAACAAAAAACACTGCCAAGCATCAATGGTCGAAGGCCTGGCCCCACCAACTCGCGCCGTTGTACATTCACATGACACTATTTGCAGGAGGCTACGGATCCAATATGTTTTTCTACACATGTGTGGTGTAAACCAGTTCTGGATTATTGTCTTCTTCACAGCTGTAAAACCAGCAAACAACATTCTCTTTTGCATTGAACTAATATGCGAGCTAATAACAGAGACCAGAATCATCATTAAGAAGACACAAACTTGGGTTAACAGACCAATCAATTCGCAGTAATGATGACAAAACCAGGTTTACATGTGTCCATAGACTGATGACGACAGGACATTCCCAAAACATATGCAGAAAAGTGCCTGATGATGTAGTGTTACATATATGGCAGTTCAAATTTGACTGTAGTTTCATTTTAAATCTTTTTTAAGGAGTTATGTATGCTCTATGAATGACTTTGAAGTGAATAAGACGATGAGCCAGATTTTTAGATGTTAAACTGAGATTAGACCATACTCTCTCCCAGTCGACAGACAAATTAAGGTCAGATAATTCCCTATTCCAAATAGTTTTAATAGAAAGAGGTTTTGTAATACAATCAATAATTTTATTATATATTTAGGAAACAGATGGCCGACCAGCAGATGGTGCAATCCAGTCCCGCATAGGATGAGAGAAAATGGAAGAAGACCAAGGAATGCCATACGCTTTGAGAGCAGAACGTAATTGAAGAAAAACAAAATATACAGATGCTGGTAGACAAAATTTGGTACTTAATGTCTGAAATGAACAGAGGCCCTGGTTATCATATATATCACTGCACGTGTTTACACCCAAAGAAGACCAAGAGGGTTGGACAAATGGACGATTTCCGCATACAAAATTAAAATTGTGCCATAAAGGTGTACTGTTACAGAATTTGAAAGGTCCACCTATCCGACGTTCAAACGTTTTCCAGATTTTAATAGAGTTAGCCACAACCGGACCAAATTTATAATTATCCCCTTTTTTGAGTTGATCTCCTTAAAGTAACCTGGAGGGGGAGAAAGTGGTAGCATAGAGCAAAAAAAAAAAATCAAGGTAACAAATTCATCTTAACAGTGGAGATTCTTCCTTGGAGAGAGACTTATAAGATTCTTCCATCTTTGAATGTCATTTTTGACCTTAACTAAAATGTTATTAAAATTGTCTCTGGCAATCTTATGAATGTTTTTATATATGGTAATGCCCAAATAGATGAAAGATTCCTTAGAAAAATTAACCTTAACATTGTTAATTGGCATTAAAGCAGATTTGCTCCAATTTATTTTATATCCTGATAGGCTACTAAAATGATCAAATTCCTTAATAATACTAGAGACTGAAACATCAAAGTGGTCTAAATATAGAATAATATCATCAGCGTATAATGAAATACTATGATTATGGTCATGAATCTTAATCGATACTTCAGATTTCCTGATGGCTTGTGCTAAGGGTTCAAGAGATAGACAAAACAATAAGGGGGAAAGTGGACACCCCTGCCTCGTTCCCCACTGTAAAGGGAATGAGGGGGAAATAATATTACCAGTTATGACTGATGCTGCAGGTGAGTGGTATAATGTCTTAATCATAGAAACGAAGTGTTCACCGAAGCCGAAACATTGCAGAACTGCCCACATATAATTCCACTCTAGCCTGTCAAAGGCTTTTTCTGCATCAAGTGAAAAGACCGCACAAGGGGTTGGGTGGGAGTCCGCAAAGTCAAGAATATGAAGGAGTCGACGCATATTGTCAGATGCATTGCGCCCCTTGATGAAACCAGTTTGGTCCTCCTTGATCAGACTGTGAATTACCTTCTCCATACGAGAAGCAAAAACTTTAGCATAGATTTTTAGATCACATGGGATAAGCGAAATCGGTCTGTAGCTGGAACAATCTAATGGATCTTTCCCTTTTTTAAGAAGTAATAAAATCAGTGATGTTTTTTGATCTCTATGAAATACCCCATGTTCAATTGCAAAATTAAATGAGTTAAGCATAAGTATCCCTACCAAATCCCAAATTTCTAAATATAATTCAGGGGGAGACCATTTAGACCCGGCGATTTGCCCTTTTGAAGGCTTTTTAGAGAGACGTGAAGTTCCTCCAAACTTAATGGGGCCTCCAAAGATTCTTTATCCATCTGTGAGATCCGAGGCAGTTCCAATTGATCTAAATACTGCTTACAAATTGGTTCATCAAAATCTGTTTCGGCTTTATACAGATTTGTGTAAAAACCTTTAAATATGTGATTAATTGCCACAGGGTTCGTGGTGACCCGATCATCTGATGATTTTATTGCGCTAATATATGCCTTAGACTCGCATTCTTTCAACCTAAGGGCCAATAAATGACTAGGTCTCTCTGATTCAAAATAATATTTTTGTCTAGTCCTATGTAAAATAAATTCCGCCTATGAGTGTGAAAGTAAATCATATTCTTCTTTTAAAGAGGACAGCTGTGTAGCCTGTTGCTCAGTAAAATGTTGTTTTTGTAGGTTTTGTAATGATTGGATTTTATTTTCTAATTGTGTAAACTGGTGAGTTTTCGCTTTGGCAAGAGTAGAAGAGAAAGATATACAGAAACCTCGTATAGCACACTTAGTCGTTTCCCACAGTATTTGAGGATCCACATCAGAGGGCATATTCATTTCAAGAAATTCCTTAATATATTCTTTTAGAGAAGTAATGAAAGTCTGATTACTTAATAATGATATGTTAAAGCGCCATCTAGGGGACTTGGCTTTAACATCGGAAAGAGGAACACTGCTCAACACAGCAGAATGATCAGATAAAAAAAATGGTAATATAGAGATGGAGGAATTAGACGAAATTAAAGATGGGCTGAGAAATATGTAGTCTATCCTAGAGAAAGTCTTGTGTCTATTAGAAAAAAAAGTGAAGTCCTTAGCTTTAGTATTCTGAATTCTCCATAGATCGATTAAGTTGATCTCAGTGATAAATTTATTCAATAATTTAGAGGATGGATTGGCTGTTGTATCAGATTGAGATTTATCTAAAGCAGGATTTATGACAGCATTAAAATCACCACCCACCACTAGAGGGCAATCAATCTCCTCAAGTAAAGTTTTGGAAATCTGGGAGGGATGCACTGTCTGTCTCATTCGGACCATAAATAGAGACCAATGCTAACCTATTATTATATATTTTGCATCGGATAAAAACAAATCTACCCTTCTCATCACTAGCAAGGTGTTCAATTGTTAAATTTAACTTCCGGTTAACAAGGATAAGCACCCCCTTAGTTTTATTTTGAGCGCAGGAAAAAGCTATTAATTTGTAATACTTATTCTGGTAATGTGCCATATGGGATCATATTCCCGCCAAAAGTATTGCAGTCGCGGATAAAAAAATAACAAGCGTGAAAACAAAATTTAAAAATGCAAGTAAAAATATATTGCACAAGATTTAAAAATGAAAGCAAAGTTTTCAGAATAGCAAGCAATGGTCACGGATCGAAAAATAATAAGCGTAAATAAAAAAATTAATAACGCATTTTTAAAACTAATAAGCATGAATCAAAACTTTAAACACATTTAAAATCATATTGCACAAAATTCAAATATTAATGTCATGATGTCATCATAACATAATCATGTTTTCCTTGGTTATATTTCTCAGTTTTTTCTGCTCACATAAATTTTCTGCTCATATTTTTATTTTTTGTATGCTTATGCTGTTTTTCCCTTCGTGCTTGTTTCCATGTTCTGCGCTTGCTTTTCCAAATGTTGCGGTTAGAGTTTCATGTAAATCAGCGCAGGCTCAAGCGTCTTCATTGGTCCACTAGTTCTCGATTGACAGCTGCTCCTCAGCCAATCAGTCGAAGAGGGGCGGTGACGTCACTCCAGTGCGCCTCATTAACTGCCGATGCTCAGTGTTCTGTTCACTTGTACAGGTGAAAATGGATTACTGTCACCTGGGAAACATATTTCCGTACAGGACACTGTTATATGTGTCTGTCTGTCACTGCTATACGCCTGCCTGGCGATCCGTTAACGTTAAATGAGTAAATTGGTAAATTACTTATGAATGAATGAATGTAATGTTTTTGCATTGACTAGGCTAGATTTGACTACTGATCAATGAAAGCGATAGTGTTACAGAGGAGACAGTTACAGATGCCAGTTGGATTTGATATACACAATGATTAATTTGCATAAGATTCATTTGTATATTGTGTTTATTTACATAAACACAATATGCAACAAGCTACATATATAATTGCATAACACTATCATATTAATGTTTTAAATATATAAAGTTACAATACAGCAACAATATGAAAGTAAAACAGCCAGCAGGTGGCGGCAAGGATCCTTAGAGTAAGACATTAAATTATTCATTCAAACGGCAGATTCATTCAGTGAGGAATAAAGTGAATCATTCAATATAAAAGGCTGCTGTGTGTTGCTTGTAGGTGCTGTTCTTCTGTGGCTTTGTCAAAATAGAGCAAAATGAGAAAATAGTTACAATATTAAACTCACTCAAATTTTCCTTCTTGTTATATTGATTATACTACAGTTCAATAAAGATTTTCAATGGAGCTGATATTCGGGGAACACACTCTTCCTGATGTGATATTGCTTAATTGTATGTAATTTTCTAATCTCAGTGTAATACAAAATGTGATAAATCTTACAAAACCATCAGCCTTATCAATTACATACTGTGCATGAAAGAAAACGCTGCAAATAGCTGTTTACAAAAAACAATACATGACAAAAACGAAAAAGGTAAATATTGCCCACATGAGCAATATACAGCAAACAATTGTGACTGGGATGTATTACTCTTACTCATATTATTCTCTCCTAACAGTAATAACCATAAGACTTATTATTATTAGTCAGGTATGGGCGAGCAAGACACCTATAACGGTGACTTCACGAGGCCGGTGCATATTGTGGCTGCTCCCTTTCACGATGTGGTCATATAACTTAGGCGAATAAATACAGGTGAATATAACCACGATGAGTCACTAGGACAGCTCATTTAACGTTAACGGATCGCCAGGCAGGCATACAGCAGTGACAGACAGACACATATAACAGTGTCCTGTACGGAAATATGTTTCCCAGGTGACAGTAATCCATTTTCACCTGTACAAGTGAACAGAACACTGAGCATCGGCAGCTAATGAGGCGCACTGGAGTGACGTCACCGCCCCTCTTCGACTGATTGGCTGAGGAGGAGCTGTCAATCGAGAACTAGTGGACCAATGAAGACGCTTGAGCCCACGCTGATTTACATGAAACTCTAACCGCAACATTTGGGAAAGCAAGCGCAGAACATGGAAACAAGCACGAAGGGAAAAACAGCATAAGCATACAAAAAATTAAAATATGAGCAGAAAATTTATGTGAGCAGAAAAAACTGAGAAATATAAACAAGGAAAACATGATTTTGTGCGAAAGTCAGATAATTTTGCATTAATATTTCAATTTTGTGCAATATGATTTTAAATGTGTTTAAAGTTTTGATTCATGCTTATTAGTTTTAAAAATGCGTTATTAATTTTTTTATTTACGCTTATTATTTTTCGATCCGTGACCATTGCTGTCAGGGTTCTGTCACTTCGGTCTAGTGTTATTCATGGTTTTGTGACAGAGCCTTGACACTCCCTTCATGTCCTGTTTTTATGTGAGTGCGCGGCTTCGAGTGTGCTCGAGCCGCGCGCTCCCTTGTCTGCGTGCCTTGTTTTGTGTTGGAGCATGATGTTCGGATCCCGGCACTCATGTCTTGAGTTTCGGTTTCGTGTCGGGGTTCGGACACTCGCGCTCCATGTCTGTCTCATTGTGTGAGCGTGCGGCTCGAGTTCGCTCGGCCGCGCGCTCTCTTGTCCACGTGTTTTGTGTGTGTGTGTGGTGTTGCACGCAGTTCGTGTTTTTATCGGCTGCGTGCATTCATGTTATGTCTTGTGCTGTGTGGCACGCAGCTCATGTATTGCATTGGCTGCGTGCTTTCATGTTGTCATGTCTTGTGTGAACACGCGGCTTATGAGTGTTCTCATTAGCTGCGTGTTCGTGTCCTGTTTTGCACATGGCTGGTGATTTGTTTTGCTGGCCATGTGCTTGTGCTTGTGTTTTGTGTGAGCACATGGCTTTTGTCTTAGTTTTCTGTGTGCCATGTGCTCTCATGTCAATTGTCTTGACCCCACCCATCTTGTTACCCGATTATTGGTTAATTTGCCCCACCTGTGTTTATCTCATTACCCTCCTCATTTGCTCCCTTTATAATCTCCTTGTGTTTGCAGTCCCGTGCTGGTTCGTTGTCGAATGTCCTCGAATGTCTGCCTTGTCCTGCCCTGCCCTGTCCTGCCCTGCCCTGTCCTGCCCTGCCCTGCCAACTGTCCTGTTTTTCCCCTACGGGGTGGTTTTAGTTTGTTTGTTTTGTTTTATTTTTTGTATAATAAAGCCCATTTCCTGCACCATTGAGTCCTCGCCTCATCCCTTCACCCCAACCCTGACAGTTGCTTGCTATTCTGAAAACTTTGCTTTCATTTTTAAATCTTGTGCAATATATTTTTACTTGCGTTTTTAAATTTTGTTTTCACGCTTGTTATTTTTTTTATCCGTGACTGCAATACTTTTGGCGGAAATATGATCCCATAGTGCCACGTCAGATTGTTTTAAATGTGTCTCTTGAATTAGGGCACAGGAAATAGATTTATGGTGTAAATATTCTAACACACGGTTTCGTTTAACAGCAGAATTTAAACCATTCACATTCAGTGATAAAATATTTAGAGTATGCATTGAATATTCATAATCCCAAGATTGTACTCAATAAATGAAAAAAAAACAGAAGCACTTCCATTCTGTAAATAACACGTAAACACTGATGTGTATTTTAGATACCAAACCTCCTAGATGATAAATCCCTTTAGAAATAAGGTAAAATAAATAAAAGTATAAATGTCTGCTGTAAAAAACAAAAACAACATAAAAATATGAACAACCGACAACCATAAACAAGGAACAACTCAGGCCGCACATTACCGAGAACATAGGTCTGACTGAGCAACAAAAAACAGTGATAGGTCGTGACCGATCCACTCCAACGCAAGACATGTCCCCCGAAAGGCTCACACAGCCAAAAAAATATTTTTTTTATTAATTAAACCTACTCTCCATTAGTCCCCTTCAAAAAAGAAAAAAGGAGTGTCAGTCTTACCAGCAAAGAGATTGTTGTACTGGATAAATAAGAACAATATTCCAGTAGGAGAGAGGAGAGAAGAAAACGCAAAAAATAGGTTTAGCAAGCGTCCATGTTCATCCTGCCATCATCCCCTCCTGGGCAGCTAGGACCATGTCCATCCCGGCCGTCAAGCCCCTCCCGTCGAGCTGGAGAAACAGCGTCCGCTGCTCACCCCCCCCCCCCCCCGCAGAGCTGCGGCATACGACTTCTGCTGAGACATGGAGCTGATAAAATCCTCCGCTTTCTGAGGGGAATCGTAGCTTCTCTGTTCCCCTTTCTGCCGTAGCATAATTACCGCCGGATAGATGAGGAAGGGCTGGAGACCAAGCGCTGTCATCTTCTTCAAAACCGGACCAAATGCCTTTCTCCTGATCGCTGTAGCCGGACTAAAGTCGGGAAAAAATAGCAGTGTGACATTGCTCTGTGAGCATTTCACCGGATAAGCCTGCCGAGCACCTTTTAGGATATCTGATCTGTCATGCCATCTCAGTACACGGAAGATGAGAGTGCGCGGCCGATCGGAGTCCCTCCCTCCGTCATACACGCAATGCGCCTGATCAATCTCAATGTCACAGCCCCTCATGGAAGGAATCCACTTGGAAAGATTAGCTCTGAGGAAACCAGCTGCGTCGGGACCCTCCATCCCTTCTGGGAGCCCCACCAGTCTTACGTTGTTCCTCCTGCACCTGTCCTCCATATCTGTCATCTTCTCGGTGAGTCGCTCCAGCTGATCCTTTAAGTCTGTGACTGTCCTCTTATCTTCACGCGCCGCTGCCTGAACAGAATCAACGCGGTCACGTTTCTGCTTCGTCTCGGTAGCAATGGCCTCAAATTCCTCTCTTAGCTCTTTAACAGACTTGTTGGTCGCTTGTATGTCCTCACGCAGTTCGCGCAATGCTGGAATCAGCATAGAGTCCATCGCATCTCTTACTGCCGAATTCACAACTGAATTCAAAGTGCTTTGCTGCTCTTTAAATGCTAGTTCAATGCGGTTAGCAATAGCCTCGTCGAGGTCTTCTCTGGAGATGGCTGAATCTCTGAATTTTTTCTTCATTGGCGATTGCTCAATCTCTCTTTTCCGATCCCCTTTGTCTGCCTTAGCACTCATGATGGGTCCAATGCAGAGTGGTTTAAATTTTACTGACAGGATCGTAAAATATGTGGCAAAGTGAGCGGAGTGAAAGACTAAGCCTGCATCGCCGTCGAGGGGTCACGTGATCCTCCAATTTGGTCACATTCTTGTCTGATATAGGTTTCCAGCAGTTGAAGAGTTTGTGCTCGTCTTTGACGTATTTTTTGTTTAATGATGCGCCAAATGTTCTCTATAAGTGAAAGATCTGGACTGCAGGCAGGCCAATTCAGCACCTGGATTCTTCTACTACGAAGCCATGCTGTTGTAAAACTGCAGTATGTGGTTTTGCACTGTCCTGCTGAAATACACAAGGCCTTCCCTGAAATAGACATAATCTGGAGAGGAGCATATGTTGCTCTAAAACCTTAATATACCTTTCAGCATTCATAGTGCCTTCCAAAACATGCAAGCTGCCCATACAGTATGCACTTATGCACCCACATACCATCAGAGATGCTGGCTTTTGAACTGAACACTGATAACACGCTGGAAGGTCTCCCTCCTCTTTAGCCCGGAGGACACGGCGTCCGTGATTTCCAACAAGAATGTCAAATTTGGACTCGTCTGACCATAGAACACTTTTCCACTTTGAAACAGTCCATTTTAAATGTGCCTTGGCCCACAGGACATGACGGCGCTTCTGGACCATGTTCACATATGGCTTCCTTTTTGCATGATAGAGCTTTAGTTGGAATCTGCAGATGGCACGGCAGATTGTGTTTACCGACAGTGGTTTCTGGAAGTATTCCTGGGCCCATTTAGTAAGGTCAGTGACAGAATCATGCCGATGAGTGATGCAGTGTCGTCTGAGGGCCCGAAGACCACGGGCATCCAACAAAGGTCTTCGGCCTTGTCTCATAAGCACAGCGATTTCTCCAGTTTCTCTGAATCTTTTGATGATGTCATGCACTGTAGATGATTAGATTTGCAAAGCCTTTGCAATTTGACGTTGAGGAACGTTGTTTTTAAAGTATTCCACAATCTTTTTACGCACTCTTTCACAGATTGAAGAGCCTCGGCCCATCTTTTTTTCTGAGAGACTCTGCCTCTCTAAGACATCCCTTTTATAGCTAATCATGTTACAGACCTGATGTCAATTAACTTAATTAGTTGCTAGATGTTCTCCCAGCTGAATCTTTTAAACATGTCTTGCTTTTTCATCCCTTTGTTACCCCCGTGACAACTTTTCTGAGACCTGTAGCAGGCATCACATTTGAAATGAGCTCATTTAGTGGATAAAAGTGTAAAATTTCTCTGTTTAAACATTTGTTATGTTCTCTATGTTCTATTGTGAATAAAATATTGGCTCATGTGATTTGAAAGTCTCTTAGTTTTCATTTTATTCAAATTTAAAAAACGTCCCAACATTTCCGGAATTCGGGTTGTATTCTACTAACCCTAAACCAAAATCTAACAGACTACTAATACTCCAATGAGAGTTAGTTGACAAATACAAATAAGTACAAATTAGATTATACAAATTCATACAAATTCTACATCAGTTCGCTGAATTGTAAAATATTTGTACAAATGTTCACAAATTGCCAAGATAATATGTCTAAACAGAAGTCAATGGAAAGTCCCTACCATTATATATATTTATATAAAAAAAAATGTTTGTGTGTTTGTGTACTTCAGGGCTTTGGGAGTCTGACTGGAGAACACTGGTTGGGAAATGCGCTGGTGTACAAGTTGACCAATCAGAGGCAGTGCACTCTTAGACTGGAGCTGACAGACTGGGATGGAAAACTGGCCTTCTCCCAATATGACAAGTTTTACCTTGGTAGTGAGAAACAAAACTACAGGTAGAGAGTTGGGTAAATTTACTTAAATTTAAACTCATTGCTCTTTCAACACAGAATTGTTTTATGACATATCTGTTCTAAAAACCTTTAAAACATTGCACTGCTTTTCTGGGCTGCTTGACTAAACTCTTCATACCCTCTGTTTCCATACATACGGAGACATCAATACAGACACATTTTTTCACACATTCAATTTGGCTTCAGTGCTATTGTTCATTATCAAAATATGTTTGTCTCATGACACCCAGTTTTTTCGCAGGAAGCAATTCAGAAAAATACCCCAAATGCACCTAGGTGTGTCAATAATGAAGATTATACAGTTAGTGATAGTTTTAGAGCAGGGTGTCAAATTCAGTTCCTGGAGGGCCACAGCGCTGCAGAATTTAGTTCCTACCCTGCCTCAACACACAAACCATGTATTTTTCAAATAAGCCTGAAGGACTTGATTAGCTGGATCAGATGTGTTTAATTAGGGTTGAAGCTAAACTATGCAGGGCTGTGGCCCTCCAGGAACTGAGTTTGACACCTGTGTATTAGAGCATGCTATACTATAGTGCTTTCAGTATGCTCTTAACCCTCTGGGGTCGAATGTTCCCATCTGAGCTCATTTTCTGGAATGTAATCATGTGCACGAGCAGCTCCTATTTTGATATTGCAGTCATCTACGTGAGACACGTGGACATGTAAATGCCCACATCACCTCCATAAACAAACGTGAAGATTCAAGTTCATCTTGGATACTGTTAGTTTTTGGAAGAAAATGAGAGAAATGACACAGAATTTACCTTAGAAGAAGAACACGATACTGCTTGATCCCATGGAGAATAGCATTCTGATGAGCAAGATTACTTGCATTAGTTATTATTGTGTTATTGTGACATAACTTGTACACATTTTACTAGATAGACTTTTCCCAAACTATAATTCCTGACTACATGTATGAAATCAAGTGAAACATTTTGAAATATGTGTCATTTCATTGCATGTTTGACACAAAGTGACTGCGCTACACTGGGGCTGGGGGGGGGGGGGGGGTATAGCCCAATCAGAATTTTGAATAGCCCCAGTATAGCCCCCCAAACAGATGTCCTGTTTTTCCTGGGACAGTCCTGTATTTCAGTTCTATTTTTAGTGTCCTGCGAGAACAGCCTAATCAAAGGCAACCAAGCTCGTCGTAGAACAAAATTACCATCCAATCCACAATTCGTTATCGATTAACTTGCAGTAAGTGAAGCCGGGATAGGTGGAATCACGCTGAATGACACAACTGATGCACTTGGCTGCGCGTCCGCGCGATCATAGTTCTCTCATATAGCATGCGATCAGTTCTCCTTGCGCCTGAATTGTCAAATACACACACAGTTGTCAAAATGTCCATCGTGAGGACTATCTCACGTAAATACAGTCGGTTATGGCTTAAGTTAATATAAACAGGTGGCCAAAAACTTGATATGTGTCAGTATCAGGGACGTGCAGAGAGTTCCTCAGGGGCAGGGGCTCAAATGTAAAATAGGGGCAATGCAAAAAAAAAAAAAATATATATATATATATATATTGATATAATATAATATAATACAGTATATATTGATCAAAATTTTAATATACTTTAAAATGCATTTTATGCAATGCTGATTTGTTATCAATGTTGGAAACCTGTGATACTTTTTTCAGGATTCTTTGATGAATAAAAAGTTTAAAAAGAACAGCATTTATTTAAAATATAACTTTTGTAAGAAATATACTCTACCGTTCAAAAGCTTGAAGTCAGTAGCCTATTTTTTTTAAAGAAATTAGTTTTTATTCAACAAGGATTTGTTAAATTGATAGAAACAGTGATAGTAAAGATTGATATTGTTAGAAAATTGTTGAATAAATGCTGTTCTTTTTAACTTTTTATTTATCAACAAACCCCAAAAAAGTACCTATCACAGGTTCCAAAAAATAAAAAAATAAAAAAATAAAATAAGCAGCATAACTGTTTCCAACATTGATAATACAACAGCATATTAGAATGATTTCTGAAGGATCACGTGACACTGAAGACTGAAGCTTTGATCACAGGAATAAATTATATTTTAAAGTATATTAAAATAGAAAAAACATTGTTTTAAATTGTAATAATATTTCACAATATTAATTTTTTTTTCTGTATTTATGATCAGATAAATGAGCATAAGACATAATGCTGCATAATTATCAAAAATGGTAATATAATAAAGTCTTTTCGCTTCACCATTTTGCCAGCTTACACTTCACATAATAGGCCTGTAGGTGGCACTTGGGCTTCATTAACCATGGCTGTATCCGAAATCGCCCCCTATACCCTCATTCACTATTCCCTACATTAGTCCACTCATACAGTTCACTTGAAGGAGTGAATGAAAACGAGTGAGTGAATTCAGACACTGAGTGCACCGGAAGGACTGCCACTTTTGCATAGTTTGCTTGCTGTTTAATAATCATTTGAAACAGGCAGCTCCAGTAGTAAGATTGAAGGATTTATCTTGAACTCTGTCACGGAAATTATGTATAAACTCTAATAGTCAATTTACAATTAATTTGTACCTGTGTTGTATTAAGCTGTATTACCCCGTGGGCGAGCTCTTCTAAAATAAATGAATGGATGATTCAGCTGCGGGTGCCATCTTCTGGCGAGACACGGGAATTCATTCGGCGCGCGACTCTCACAGTGCATTATGGGATTCTCTAGCCGCTGAGTGTACATCGGTTGTACACTCGTTTTTGCGGTGCATTGTGGGATTGAATGAGTGCACTCGAGAACATCCACTATGGTTTCGAACACCACTTAAAATGGCTGTCCCCTCAAATAGTGCACTATTTAAGGGTATAGGGGGCGATTTCGGATACAGCCTATGATAGCTTCATGAATTAGTAACGGTGTATCATATAGAAATATAGGCTTAAGTGAATTGAATACTTATTGCGACTTTTGGCGCTGCACGGTTTTGTGCGGTGCTTTTGTAGTCATTTAGCATATATTTTCTCAGCGATGTAATTTGATTTATAAAATGAGATGAACCAGATCGCTCCACAAATAAGCTCGTCTGTCCCATGTAATTTTCAACCGATTTATGAATAAGAATGGAAAATGACCGCTCCACATTATTGTCCAATGAAATTTGAACTTGTGCCAGATCATATGACAAACTGGCATTGATGAATTATGTAAAAAATATTAATAAAAAATATTTATTATGTTTAAAATATTGTTCGGTTTATTTTTCCTTCCGTCGATCTATTCACTGAAAGAACCATATATGGCTTGAGAGCCTAGTTTCCGAACAGACTGTGGAATATCAATTAGTCGAGCAAAACGCACGCAACCCAACGCCTCAGACTGACAGATATGTAAAAATAAACAGGAATTCTCAGACTTTTGAACGATTAGTTACTGTTTTGTACACAGTCATGCTAATTATAATTCAAATGCATTTCATTTTATTGACCACAATATCATTGCTATTTGTCTGAGAGGGGCACTTTTGAATAATTTTGAAAAAGGGCAGGGGCTTGAGCCCCCAAAGCCCCCCCCCCCCCCCCCCCCTTCTGCACATGCCTGGTCAGTATATTACATTCCTTTAATGTTGTAGTAGTGTTTGTTTAATGTTTAATTTAAGTGTAAAGTATGCACAGAATATGCACAGATAATACATACATCTGAATTGTTTTGATAATGCTGAGCACATGGTTGCTGTCCAG
Source organism: Schizothorax lantsangensis (assembly GCA_027422415.1). NCBI lineage: Eukaryota > Metazoa > Chordata > Actinopteri > Cypriniformes > Cyprinidae > Schizothorax > Schizothorax lantsangensis. The sequence continues at coordinate 12,703,072 of CM049850.1, read as the reverse complement.
TTCTGAAGTCTTTCACCTTTGCATGTAAAACGTTTTTGTCGTTGTCTTGTGGTCACTTGTATTAAGCTTGTGTTTATTTTTTGAATATGCCAATTCTTTGGCCAAATAAAATTTAAAACTATACTTCTGTTAAATGTGGTGTGTACCATAGCTGCTTTTATATAAAAAAATCCCCACATATTGGTCTAGCCCCCCTTTAGCCCGGTAGAAAAAAAAACACAAATGTCAGAGCATGTCAAAACTGCTCCAGGCCCCCAAAAAACCCTCAGAGCCCAGAGGGTTAAGCTGTGGGGTTATAAATTCTTCTTTGTCTCTCTCTATGGTGGTGTTTACACAATACACAGTCAAAACAGTCAGAGACAACAACATAAACAAATGTTTACTGAGACACATTTTTAAAAGCTTAAAAGCCCTTTAACAAAAGTCATGCTCTTGAAAATTGTCAGTATCCGTCAGGTGTCTTTGTGTATTATTATTTTTCAGCAGCTTATACCATGAGCACCAGCTCTTAAGTCTTCTTTTGTGCCATTCAACTGACTGTGCTACATGGAAGTATTTTAGTTTACTCCATAAATTATTTTTTAAAGTAACATGCATTCCTACAATGGTGCTATTTGAGGTAAAACGCTGAAAATAAGCAAGCTACATAAAAATGGTCAAACACATCCATCCACTGCATGTTTGCAACAACTGGTAACACTATGATAAGGTTCAATTCATGCATTAGCTATCAACTAGCAAAGAACCAATGTACAACATTTACAAATCTAGTTTATTGTTAATTCATAAATATACTATTATACTATTTTTGTTGTTAAACCATGAACTTGAATTATATGAGTAAAATTATAGTACAATTACAGAGTAGAAAATATAACATCAGCCAAGCATTGTTTGTTCATAATGCATGGTGCATGAACTAATGTTAATGAATTGAAACTTATACTTATTTGAACCTTAAGTGTTACAAATATATACAGTGGTGTGAAAAAGTGTTGGCCCCCTTCCTGATTTTTAATTTTTTTGCATGTTTGTTACACTTTAATGTTTCAGATCATCAAACAAATTTAAATATTAATCAAAGATAACACAAGTAAACACAACATGCAGTTTTTGAATGAAGTTTTTTATTATGAAGGGAAAACAAAATCCAAACCCACATGGCCCTGTGTGAAAAAGTGCTTGCCCCCTAAACCTAATAACTGGTTGGGCCACCCTTAGCAGCAACAACTGCCATCAAGCGTTTGCGATAACTTGCAATGAGTCTGTTACAGCGCTGTGGAGGAATTTTGGCCCACTCATCTTGGCAGAATTGTTGTAATTCAGCCACATTGAAGGGTTTTCGAGCATGAACCGCCTTTTTAAGGTCATGCCACAGCATCTCAATAGGATTCAGGTCAGGACTTTGACTAGGCCACTCCAAAGTCTTCATTTTGTTTTTCTTCAGCCATTCAGAGGTGGATTTGCTGGTGTGTTTTGGATCATTGTCCTGCTGCAGAACCCAAGTTTGCTTCAGCTTGAGGTCACGAACAGATGGCCGGACATTGTCCTTCAGGATTTTTTGGTAGACAGCAGAATTCATGGTTCCATTTATCACAGCAAGTCTTCCAGGTCCTGAAGCAGCAAAACAGCCCCAGACCATCACACTACCACCACCATATTTTACTGTTGGTATGATGTTCTTTTTCTGAAATGCTGTGTTACTTTTACGCCAGATGTAATGGGACACACACCTTCCAAAAAGTTCAACTTTTGTCTAGTCAGTCCACAGAGTATTTTGCCAAAAGTCTTGGGGATCATCAAGATGTTTTCTGGCAAAACTGAGATGAGCTTTTATGTTCTTTTTGCTCAGCAGCGGTTTTGGTCTTGGAACTCTGCCATGCAGGCCATTTTTGCCCAGTCTCTCAGTGGGGTCTTTTGTGACCTCTTGGATGCGTCGTCGCTGCGCTCTTGGGGTAATTTTGGTCGGCCGGCCACTCCTGGGAAGGTTCACCACTGTTCCATGTTTTCACCATTTGTGGATAATGGCTCTCACTGTGGTTCGCTGGAGTCCCAAAGCTTTAGAAATGGCTTTATAACCTTTTCCAGACTGATAGATCTCAATTACTTTCTTTCTCATTTGTTCCTGAATTTCTTTGGATCTCAACATGATGTGTAGCTTTTGAGGATCTTTTGGTCTACTTCACTTTGTCAGGCAGGTCCTATTTAAGTGATTTCTTGATTGCGAACAGGTGTGGCAGTAATCAGGCCTGGGTGTGGCTAGAGAAACTGAACTCAGGTGTGATAAACCACAGTTATGTTTTAACAGGGGGTGGGGGGCAAACACTTTTTCACACAGGGCCATGTGGGTTTGGATTTTGTTTTCCCTTCATAAAAAAAACCTTCATTTAAAAACTGCATGTTGTGTTTGCTTGTGTTATCTTTGATTAATATTTAAATTTGTTTGATGATCTGAAACATTTAAAGTGTGACAAACATGCAAAAAAATAAAAAATCAGGAAGGGGGCCAACACTTTTTCACACCACTGTATATATATATTTGTAATTGTAACGAACAAGACAGAGGCGTGCGGATCCATTTGCAGGTTTTATTAAACACAGGTAAACAACAACAGAGTCAATACTTAGGGCTAGGCAGAGGCAGAAACGATATCCAGGCTGAGGTCGGGGCAGGCAGAAAACGGTCATAAACCAGATAAACAGACCAAGGTCAGGGAAGCCAAACGGAAACTAGACAGGGTAAACAGGGAAAAACGCTCGGAATAGATAGATGAGTGCGAGTGGTTTATATTCAGGTCCGCAAATGTGGTGCAGGTGTGAATGTTGATGAGCTGCAGGTGTGACTGTGAGATAGTGTGATTAGCAAATGCAGTGCCATGTAGTGCAATGTCCATGCGCTGTGAGAGCGACCTCGTGTGGCTGATGAGTGGAAGGTCCTGGGCCGGATCATGACAGTAATATACTGTAATATATATATAAACAGGATTCAGTACTGCTTTATTTTATACTCTCTTATTATCTACCTGTCTTTCTGTGTTAGGTTGTTCCTGAAAAGCTACAGTGGTACAGCTGGCAGACAGAGCAGTTTGGTGATAAATGGGGCTGACTTTAGCACAAAAGACATGGATAATGACAACTGTATCTGCAAGTGTGCACTCATGCTCACAGGCGGTAAGCAGCTCGATAGCAGTGTAGCAGGGCAAAGTTTATCCTTTAATGTAACAAAATTTAATTCCCTTTCACTGTAAAAGTGCTGCTAGCATCTGGGAGTAAAGCAGATGATGATCAATACTGACCTTTTTCTGACCTATCTTTCTATCTTAACATGACTCTTTATTTCATTGTTCTTCTGAAGGCTGGTGGTTTGATGCCTGTGGCCCATCAAACCTCAACGGCATCTACTATTCCTCTGGACAAAATTCAGGCAAACTCGATGGCATCAAGTGGCACTACTTCAAAGGCCCTAACTACTCTTTACGTGCCACCACCATGATGATCCGCCCATTAGACTTTTGAGAAACCGATCATCTCTCATCAAATTGTTACACATTTTTCCACAATGAATGAACTTATACAATATGCTGTGTAACTGGTTAAATATTTTAATCAAGTTTGTGTGGGAAATTCAATGTCAAACTGCCATAATTCTTATTATGTTTCTTACCTTTTCCTCATGTTATACATTGTGTTCTTTAAATAGTCTGTTGTGTTGATGGAACTACTGAGGGCTTGACTTGATTTACTGGTGTCATCAGCTTTCAGGAAATTCATGAACTCGTTTCTAAAGTCTATTAGGTTACATTTTATTTTGATAGTCCATTTTAGACATTGTCCTAACTATAAGTAACTTTGCAACTACATGTCAACTAACTCTCATTAGAGTATTAGTAGACTGTTAGGAAAGTGTTACTGTAGGTTTAGGGTTAGTACGATAAGTTGACATGTACTTGCAAAGATACTTACAGTCAGTAGAATGTCTGTTAGGGAACCATAAAAAAAGTGTTAGCAGATGCAGTATTATCAGAACAAACACTTAAGCACAAGCACTATTAAAAAAAAAAATTATAATATGCATGATACTTGATATGCATGTTACATTTTTTGGCTTTGTTGTAGTTAATATTGTTTCTAGAATAATTTATGAGCTTGGATTGTGTTGCCTTAATTGCAGGTGTGTCATAAATTAAAATTTGCTATTTTTTTCCTGTATTAAAAAAGTACATTTTATATTTAGTTTATGGATATATGGAAAAATACGATTTATTAGCTGTAACCATATCTTTACAGTATATTGTTAAATGCAGTTTGCTGCATATTACATCTTACAATATTACAACTGTATGCAGTAAAAGTTGCTGATAACAGTCTGATGTATCATCTGTATCCACCAGGTGATGACAAGGCGTGTAGAAACATTACAAACATTATTTGTTGACAAACATGTTTCTTTTTCTCCCCCAGAGTCTTTTTGTAAAACACACAAGAGGAATTTGTCATGCACAATAAAAAAAAAAATCGAAATAAATAAATTATATAAATTCCCCAGTCTTTTTAAGTTTTGGTTTCTGTTTCAATGGTACTGCTGCTTGTGCTAGAAAAAAAACAATCATGAAGTGAGGTGAGGCTCATGATCAATATCATTGTCATGCTTGGTTGCAGAAAGGAACATTATAAGTATAATTATAGTATAATTATATAATTAGTAAAATAACAGGACAATTATGGAGTAGAAAATAACATCAGCCAACCATTAATCAAGCACTGTTAATTGTTTGTTCATAATGCCTGCTGCATGAACTAATGCTAATGAACATGAACCTTATTGCTCATTCATTGTCATTTACTCCACTGGCCTTGCTCCATTCCCATGCCTCTCAACCCCACCCCACACGTCACAATCAAGTTTGTGTGGGAAATTAAATGTCAAACTGCTGTAACATTTGTACAACTGTACATTTTTAGTTAGTAGAATGTCTAAAGGGGACATTTAAAATAAAGTAACTGAAAAGATTACCTCATGAAAATACAGTCAACCAAGTCAGTCAAATAAGATTATACAAATTCATACAATTCTACGTCAGTTCACTGAATTGTATAATACTTTTCCAAATATTCACAAATTGTCAAGATAGTATGTCTAAACAGAGGAAGTCAATGTGTAACTGTGTAAAGTGTAACTGTCCAATTTTATTTGGCCACAGTCAGAAAAGAAACTTAAGCACAAGCACTATTTAAAAAACAAAACAAAAAAACAAACAGTATACAAAATATAGATGTTATGTTTTTTTGGCTTTTTTGTGAAAATTGTTTCTAGAATAATTTCTGAGCTCGGACTGTGTTGTCTTGATGGAAGATGTACCATAAACTCAAATTTGCTATTTGTTACATGTTTAAAAACGTACATTTTACATTTTGTGTATGGATATATGGTAAAATATGATTTATGAGTTGTAACCATTTGTTACAGTATGTTGCTAAATGCAGTTTGCTGCATATTACACACTGTATGGTAAAAACTACGGTGGCCTAGAAGTGCAAAACAAATCACGATTCAGAAAACAAAATAACAAATTACAAATGCAAATGCAAATATAAAAAACAAAATAACAATTAAGAAAACACAACAACAATTCCGAAAACATTATAACAAGTCAGAAAACACAATGACAAATTCAAAAACAAAATAACAAGTCAGAAAACACAATGACAAATCCGAAAACAAAACAACAAGTCAGAAAACACAATGACAAATCCAAAAACAAAACAACAAGTCAGAAAACACAACGACAAATCAGACAAACCGGAAGAGGTAGGTATAGTTTGAGACAGCGCCATTGGTTTGGGAATAGATTACTCACTGCTGACTGGACGAGACATCTGTCAATCAAGGTAAAGGAAGAACCAGAAGAAGCACAGCAGAGTGAACTGAAGCATCAGCTCTAGTGGCGCAGATGGTAAATCGTGTGTCATGTTTTTTTGAGGCGATCGACCAGCGGTTCGATTTTAGCAGAACACCTCATATTTTTTTTTTGTCATTTTCACAATATGAGATAAAAAATTATGAAAATTTGCACTGTTTATCACACTAGTGTGCTTTAATGTTTAATCAGGAAGTTTGTTTTTGTGGCATGTGGGGCTTTATGATTGTTGATAGTGGCTACTATGATGCTTGTGACGTCTGTAATTGGCGCCGTGCCACGCACATACATAAGTGACACACACTTGCAGCTTATGTATGCGACACTTCCGGGGTACTGCCCCATCTTTCCTGGCTAGTTTTTGTTAGCATCCGCTGTGAGTGATCCAGGTAGGAGGAAATAACATTTGGATAATCACGGGATTAATGTGTAAACTATAATTGTGATGTGTCGATTCATTTTTGTAGCACCGTTCTTTATCTGCTTCCTTTCCAATTTGGCTTCTTTGCCCGACGAGTGGGATATATTTAATAATAGCCATCCAGTGCCTTCCATCTGATTGTGTCTTGATTTCACCTGGCGTACGCCCGCTCCCTGTTTGGTATGTATTTTGATTAGATACAAAGTTTTATTGGTGTTAAATTTCAGCATTCTGCAATATGCATGTTATTTTTAGCTTGGCTTTATTGTTTGGGGATGCAGACAGCGATAGTTGACTGCAAGCTGCGTGAACAAGTGTTTTGTGATACCTAGAGTCACGCAGCTGTTAATCGGTAGGTCTGAAACTTTTCTTATCAACTCTTCTCTATTCTTTACAGCTCTGAATAATGCTTAACCTAATTTGTATCCGCTGTCTGTATGGATTGCAGGATGAAGTGTTGTTCTTTTGCTGTGGCGTTGCCTCTGCTTTGTTTCCACCAGATCGCACTGAGCACATCCTGTGTCTATCCTGGTAGGCCGTACTGAGCCCCTTCGGCGATACTTATTAACTCGTAGAACATTTCAGGTTTATTTTGTGTTGAAAGTTATGTTTTGCTAGATTATGTGTTTTTTGTTGTTGTGTTTTCTATGTTATGCATTTTTGTTTGAGATCTGAAGCTAATTACTTGGCCTGATATTCTAAGTTTGTTTTGTTGTTGTTGTTATTAATGCAATTGTTATTTGTTTTGCTTTTGTTATTAATGCAATTGTTATTTGTTTTGCTTAATTGTTTGATTTTGTCTTTTGGAGGTTTACGATTTTGGGTTTCTTCGTCTGATGCAGTTTTCAGTGTAAATTGTTTCTTTTGTAGATTGATTTTTGTACTTTGTTTGCTCCAGCCAATTGATACATATTTTTTTATATCTGTTTTCAGTTTGGTTTGGTCGAGAGATTCAGCCTGGTCCTGTATTATTTTCAGATTGAAGTGGTCTATTTGTTTTGTTTTGTTTGACCTGTTTGAATTTCTGAAACCTTGTTACTAGTTTGTATTCATTGTGTGCTTGCGTGTTTTTTTTCTTTCCTTCAGGAGCTGCAGGGCTATATAGGACGAGAGAGTGTGGCTGTCCTCCTCTTTGGTGGTGGTGTTCCCTCAATGGTTGCTGTGGCTTGCCATGTGCACAAGGCTTCTCTGCTGGTACATGTGTGGGTGTGTGTGGCGTCAATACGGAGAACCAATTATTTTTTTTCCTATTTTGCCCTGTAGTCAAAGCTGCAGCCCTGTTGGATTGTCTGTCCTATGTGTGTCCTGATGTGCGGTCAAGAGAAAAAATCATTTTATTGAAGAATATACTTCTATTTTTATTGTAATAAAGAAACCTTTTGTACTTTGACCAGACACCTGTGTCTCCGGTTATTTACATTCTGCTTCGGGGTGGGGAACCTGTGCGTAGCACATTCCTTGGGTGAGTTTCCCAGGGTGGCGTAGTCAGGTGTTTCATTTGGGTTGGCTTATATTCTAATTTAGACCTTGCTCTGGGCCCCATCGCCCGGTCACATTTTGAAAAGTTTTTATTTTGTACAAAATTGCACAAAAAGTCACACTTGTCAAAAATGGCTGGCCATTGAAAGTGAATGGGGAAGAATGAAAGTAAGAGAAACAACTAGTGTTCAGGAGCATGTTGTGCTTGCAAACAGAAAGGCCTTGGACCTGTGCGTGTGTGGATGCATGTATACTCACGCTATCTCACACACACACACACACACACACACACACACACACACACACACACACACACACACACACACACACACACACACACACACACACACACACACACACACACACATTCAAACTGCCTTGTCTTTAGCCTGCATTGACTTCAAAAGAATCTTTTCTTTCACCACATATTCTAGACAAAACATTATATGACAAAAGGTTTTGAGGCTTTCATGTTCTCACAGAGCAGACAAAGTTTACAATGAAATGCTTTAGCACAGAGAGAGAGGAGAATATAATAATTTTCATATATAATAAATTATTTGTGCCTCGGAGTGAGCAGACGAAACAATGGATGCTGTCATTGCTTTCGGAGGTGGATGCTGCTGTTTGGGAACGCAGTCGTGTAAGACATTTCTGGGAGGCAATTAGAGAAATACTTTGACGACAGACCTTGCTCGGACATTTGAGAATAACCATAACATTTCAGATGCTGTGGAATGACATTGGTCTGCTGGTTAGTAGTGTTGTTTTTGGTGGCCTGTTTTAATTTTAGTTTTAGTCTAGTCTTTGTGTGAAGCTGTCATTTTAGTTTTTATTAGTTTTAGTCACGTTCATACTCTTTTTAGTCTAGTCATGTTAGAAATACACACACATAAATTTAAAATAAATTTATCGATGTATAATAAATCGAAATGCGATTGGGTTAGTTTTGGGCTAGTTTTGAGTAGCAATTGGGTGTTTTTTTTTTGCGAAAACCTGGCAACCCTGACACAGGAAACATAAATACTGCAAAATAATAATAATAACGTTGTAACATTTCGTTTCATCTCATTTTGGTCAACGAAAATGACGAGACATTTTAGCATAGTTTTTATTATGTAAACCACATTTAGTCTCGTTTTTATTCATCAACAATATTGCATAATATATTTAATTATAGTCATCGTCACATGACAAGCATTTACGTTGCGTCTCGTCTCGTTTTCTTCACGTGATAAAGGTTCGTTGACGACGATATTTCGTCATAATTTTCGTTGACGAAAGCAACACTACTGGTTAGTTAGGTTTTGCCGTCCCATAGCGCAAAGTCACATGACTTTTTTGATGCGCTTGGAGGAATTTATTCGCAAAATGCATTTCCATCTCCCATTATTCGCATCAACCCTTTTTCGCACAAGTCAAAAACCACCTCAAGCGAGCATAAAAACTTTTTTGCAACGTGATCAGTGAAACGAAGCCAAAGTTTTTAGCAAGCAGCGAGCAAAGAGCAGAGTTTGGTGTCCGTTTTTAGCAGGCTGATTTCAGTTCCTCCCACTTAATGCTCTTCCAATCAAATTGTCCCTGTAGGGCGGAGCCCCAGCCATACTGTTTCCTTTGTACACAAAACTTAATCTAATCTGTGATCTTCCATGTGGGGAATATTCTGTAAATTCTGTTAAAAATGTCATTTGATGAACAGTGTATATAATAGGCACTCGTCAGGTCATTCAACGTCCTGAATTTAAAATAAGCTTCAACACGATACTAAACACTGCTATCTATTCAAAAGAAAGTTATAAGGCAAAGATTAAAATTCACCGATGTAGAATATCAGAGACCGAATCAGACAAAGTTAAGATTCGATCAGAACATCGAAACATGAGGAGCTGAAATTCCAGAGAGGCCAAACAGGACAACGTCATAAATCTGTCCAGATCCTAGCGCCAGCCCATCTGAAGAAAGCCTAACCAGCAAACGTCTTTCACAAAACAGCTTGCAACATTAAAACAAAAGGAACACTTATCAATAAGTCCAATACAGGAAGGAGACTGTCAAATTTGGGGCAAGTAACCAAGACTGATGGTCAAAGAGATGGCCGTCACATGTAAATCGGTGATAGAAATCACGAGCAACAGACTTGCTTGGATTGGCTACCCCCACAAGACAAAGACTTAGACTGAAATTCCTTAAGAGACGTTTTATCCTCTGGTCTTCGCAGAACATGTCTTGTTGTTCTCCACAGAACTACACAGAGACTTTCTTTTCCATATGCACATAAAATCATCATAAAAGACTTATTAGCAACCATATGCATAACTCTATATCATGTACTGTATGTAACCCATACATTAGACTATCATGTTTTAATCAAACATTATGTATGTCTTTTTAATCATTATTGAATAACTGAAGGATTCATATGCGTGTTTGGTATGTATCAGTTTGAAAATTTATGCTTTAAATGTTTCTTCCAATCAATTCTTTGTCTAATGTATCATAGTCTTGTAATAGAAATCATGTCCAAAATTATACTTTACAAGAGTGGGAAAATTCGGACCATGTGACTGATACAGGATTTATGATGGGGAAGAAACAGAGCAACACCCCTAGCTAAGATAATTTCTAATTGGTCAAGACAACCATTGGGAGGTGTCACAAAGCAGAGTTTAAAAACCCAGTACACCATCAAATCTCTTCTTCTCTTCTCTTTTTGCTCTCTTCGCTTTTGCCACCGCGTTTTGATGCTGCTTTTTAGCGCTCTTTGAGCGTGCTCTGGCCTACATGCCAGCTGCTACCGTGATGAGAAGAAAAAACACCTAGTCTTGTTGCATCCTTTTACTTTAGTTTCTTTTCTTTCCGTTGAGTTTCGTGTTCAAAAGTTAAGTTTGCCGCAAAATCCAGCTTGACTGAACCCGCTCCAAACGTCAACTAGTAACTGAAACCATCGCCAGCCAATGCCCAACGATTGGCTTCCCAAGACATCACAACCTCAGGATTCGGGAAACCCCCTGTCTGCGACGAGACGAAAGGGAATCCCTTTTACGCAATGCAAGCAAGTAACCTCCAGACGTTTGCTGAGCCGGTGCAGTTTAATACAAATTTTAGCCTCATTGAGAAACTCAATGCGAGGGTTAAATAAGTGACTGAAGGTTGTTCAGGTCGATGCAATAACCCATATTGCTGTAAACTTGGGATATCACATTTTCATTCTCTTAAACTCATTCTTTCCTTACTTTCTCTCTTTCTACAACATGTGAATGTGTGAACGCGTGTGTTCATGTGTTAGATTAGTTTGCATGTCTTAGATTTATCAAATAAAGCCTTGTTTATATTGAAAAGAGAAGTATGTTGTGTTTTGTGCTCACAAGTTAATGTCTTAATCTGCCGATTTTGTTACTATGCTATTTGATAGTGTTTTCATTATATTTTGGATTGTAATATCCAGTGCAGAGTTTGTGTTATACGGCTCCTTCAGTGCAACGCTGCCGCCTCAGTGATCAGCCGTAAAACAATGATTCTGTTCAAATTCCCTATAAAATCATAAATGATTCCCTCTGAGTTTATTAAAGGGGTGGATTACTTTTTTTTCTAGGCTTGATTGTGTTTATGGGGTGCAGTCTAACATGTGTTCATGCTTCGTTTTTTTTAAAAACACATTATTTTTCACATAATTTACCTTTATTCCACACCACTCTGTCCCTTCTCTGACAAACACCTCGATTATTTCCTGTTTTTATGAAGCCCCTCCCTCAGAAATACGCAATGGGCTGAGATTGGTTAACTGGTCCAGTGTGTTGTGATTGGCTAAACCGCTGAGTGCACGTCTAAACGTCCCGCCCCTCAGCTCAGCTGCATGTGCTCTGGTTGTATTGTAAACAGTGGCGTAGTATATATTGCTTATTAATCAATCAAACGCAGAGAATATTAGTGAAGAGGATCGCGCAGAACCTGTGCAAGCACGGCTCTTAATGGTATGTTTGTTTGTTGTTGTCTCATTCTTTTAGATACACTGTTATTTGTAAATGCTACTGCTTCTGTTAGCTTTTAATATACGGTTTTATCCAGATTAAAGCTTTAATACAGCATAGCAACCACACGCATGTCCATGTATAACGCTTCTAATAGCTATGTGAAAATAAGTGTATAATTGGTTTATACAGTTTGTTGGAGCTGATCTGATGACCTGAATGAGAGAGAGAGATGCAGAGCGTGAGCAGAGCAGGGGGACGTGAGGAACAGTATTAAGATCCGCTGTTTTAGAACATTGATTTTGAAACTTGTGAATCCATTAGAATCGTCAGAAGACAGAATCACGATTCGTATATGAATAGATTTTAACGTGCACCCCTGGTTTTCTTCCTCTTCTCTAAAGCAGCACATCATGGCCTCGCCCCCCTTGCTGCGTGTTCCTGGGGGCGGGGTTTATCTGGGTTCGTGACGTAACGGACCCGGGAACTAGCTCCTTGTAGTCCCTTACCAGTCGTTTTTGTAGGCATTAAACTGCCAGAATTTTAAAAGACTCCGTTTGCATTGAACTTTCAGCGCTGCAACTTTGCAGATATTGTTTATGCTCAAACAGCAACATTACACACTAACTAACGTTAAAAAAGTGAAATCGCAATCAACCACCCCTTTAAACTGTTTCCCTTTAAATTACATATTACGTTTACATTACACCAATTACATAAAACACACCAAGCATAAATATAAGACATTAAGCACGTCATTGGTAGATATATTTGCTCTAATAGCAATGGGAATAAATTAATGTCTTTTTTTTTTTTAGAAATCCTCTATGCAAGTTTGAGTTTCTTTGTCTGCCAAAGAAGAGAAATAGGCGCGTTCTTTTGGAATGCAGGAGAACGAAGGGGAGATGTCCAGAGGTCAGGAAGTCAATTTGGGTGTGTTAATGCTATATTATCACCAAATATTGGATTCAATCTTTTTGTCAACTTGTTTTCTTTCATTTAGGACTGGTTTTGTGTTTCTATTTGCATCTGATTAATCGTAGGCCTCATTAATCTGAAAAAAGGCACCTAATTTTTTGAGTGAAAAAAGCATTTTATTTGAATAATTTTTACAATATGAGATAAAAAAGTATGAAAATTTGCACTGTTTATCACACTAGTGTGCTTTAATGTTTCATCAGGAAGTTTGTTTTTGTGGCATGTGGGGCTTTATGATTGTTGATAGTGGCTACTATAACGCTTGTGACGTCTGTAATTGGCGCCGTGCCACGCACATACATAAGTGACACACACTTGCAGCTTATGTATGCGACACTTCCGGGGTACTGCCCCCATCTTTCCTGGCTAGTTTTTGTTAGCATCCGCTGTCAGTGATCCACGTAGGAGGAAATAACATTTGGTTAATCACGGGATTAATGTGTAAACTCTAATTGTGATGTGTCGATTAATTTTCGTAGCACCGTTCTTTATCTGCTTCCTTTCCAATTTGGCTTCTTTGCCTGACGAGTGGGATATATTTAATAATAGCCGTCCAGTGCCTTCCATCTGATTGTGTCTTGATTTCACCTGGCGTACGCCCACTCCCTGTTTGGTATGTATTTTGATTAGATACAAAGTTTTATTGGTGTTAAATTTCAGCATTCTGCAATATGCATGTTATTTTTAGCTTGGCTTTATTGTTTGGGGATGCAGACAGCGATAGTTGACTGCAAGCTGCGTGAACAAGTGTTTTGTGATACCTAGAGTCACGCAGCTGTTAATCGGTAGGTCTGAAACTTTTCTTATCAACTCTTCTCTATTCTTTACAGCTCTGAATAATGCTTAACCTAATTTGTATCCGCTGTCTGTATGGATTGCAGGATGAAGTGTTGTTCTTTTGCCGTGGCGTTGACGCTGCATTGTTTCCACCAGATCGCACTGAGCACATCCTGTGTCTATCCTGGTAGGCCGTACTGAGCCCCTTCGGCGATACTTATTAACTCGTAGAACATTTCAGGTTTATTTTGTGTTGAAAGTTCCCAGGGAATGCAAGAGCTGGTCAAATGTAAAAAAACTGTAACTTGAATGCAATGTAAGTCGCTTTGGATAAAAGCGTCTGCTAAATGCATAAATGTAATTGTAAATGTAAATGAAAGTTATGTTTTGCTAGATTATGTGTTTTTTGTTGTTGTTGTGTTTTCTATGTGTGAAGTGTTTTTTATTTTTTATTTTTTTATCCATTTTTGTTTGAGATCTGAAGCTAATTACTTGGCCTGATATACTAAGTTTGTTTTGTTGTTGTTGTTGTTGTTAATGCAATTGTTATTTGTTTTGTTTAATTGTTTGATTTTGTCTTTTGGAGGTTTACGATTTTGGGTTTCTTCATCTGATGCAGTTTTCAGTGTAAATTGTTTCTTTTGTAGATTGATTTTTGTACTTTGTTTGCTCCAGCCAATTGATACATATTTAGTCTAATTTTTTTATATTTTTTTTATATCTGTTTTCAGTTTGGTTTGGTCGAGAGATTCAGCCTGGTCCTATATTATTTTCAGATTGAAGTGGTCTATTTGTTTTGTTTTGTTTGACCTGTTTGAATTTCTGAAACCGTGTTACTAGTTTGTATTCATTGTGTGCTTGCGTGTTTTTTTTCTTTCCGTCAGGAGCTGCAGGGCTATATAGGACGAGAGAGTGTGGCTGTCCTCCTCTTTGGTGGTCAAGTCAAGTCAAGTCACCTTTATTTATATAGCGCTTTTAACAATACAAATTGTGTCAAAGCAACTGCACAATATCAAAATGGGAAAATAGTGTCAATAATGTAAAATGACAAGATTAAACACTCAATTTTCAGTTAAAGGCATTTCATTATTGAATTCAGTGATGGCATCGTCCAGCTCAGTTCAGTTCAAAAAGTTTCTGTTCAATCAAGTCGACGATATTGCTGGAAATGAAGTGTCCCCAACTAAGCAAGCCAGAAGCGACAGCGGCAAGGAACGAAAACTCCATCGGTGACAGAACGGAGAAAAAACCTTGGGAGAAACCAGGCTCAGTCGGGGGGCCATTTCTCCTCTGGCCAGACGACACAGCAGTTAAATTCCAACTGCTGCAAAGTCAGATTGTAAGGGCTCAACTGGTTCCCTAGGTCTTGTCCTGATGGCTGTCTAGGTGACGGGGTCCTCACTGGGGATCTGTCTCTGGGGCTCATCTAGGTGTCCTGGTCTCCGCTGACGTTCAGGGCTGTAGAGGTCGTCTCTAGGTGCTGATCCACCATCTGATCTGGTGACTGCAGTGACCTCGGAATAAGAAAGAAACAGACTAATATTAGCGTAGATGTCAATCTTTTTACGATGTAACAAGTACATCGTGTGTTATGGGACGTGTTCCCGGTTCCGGTTGATCTAATTAATGCAGCCTAACAATCCTTTAACGGATTTGAATAATAGAAGTGTATTAGTGTGTTATGTGTAAGCCAGGTTAAAGAGATGAGTCTTTAATCTAGATTTAAACTGACAGAGTGTGTCTGCCTCCCGAACAGTGTTTGGTAGATTGTTCCAGAGTTTGGGCACTAAATAGGAAAAAGATCTGCCGCCCGCAGTTGATTTTGATATTCTAGGTATTATCAAATGGCCAGAGTTTTGAGAACGCAGCGGACGTGAAGGACTATAATGCGATAAGAGCTCGCTCAAGTACTGAGGAGCTAAACCATTCAGGGCTTTATAAGTAATTAACAAGATTTTAAAATCTATACGATGTTTAGTAGGGAGCCAGTGCAGTGTTGACAGAACTGGGCTAATGTGGTCATACTTCCTGGTTCTAGTAAGAACTCTAGCTGCTGCATTTTGAACCATCTGTAATTTGTTTATTAAGCGTGCAGAACAACCACCCAATAAAGCATTACAATAATCTAACCTTGAGGTCATAAACGTATGAATTAATATTTCTGCATTTGACATTGAGAGCATAGGTCTCAGTTTAGATATATTTTTAAGATGAAAAAATGCAGTTTTTCAAATGCTAGAAACGTGGCTGTCAAAAGAGATATTGCTATCAAATAGCACACCTAGGTTCCTGACTGATGACAAAGAATCGACAGAGCAGCCATCAAGTGTTAGACAGTGTTCTAGGTTATTACTTGTGGGGGTTTTAGGTCCGACAATTAACACCTCTGTTTTTTCAGAATTTAGCAGTAAGAAATTACTCGTCATCCAGTTTTTTATATCGACTATGCATTCCATAAGTTTCTCAATTTGGTGTGTTTCACCAGGCCGTGAAGAAATATAGAGCTGAGTATCATCAGCATAGCAGTGAAAGTTACAGAGGGATAACATTGTTATCCCTCAGTACGAGTTCAAATAAATTAAAGAGACAAATCTCTTTCACCCAAAATTTATTGTTGTTGATTAGTTGTGTAGCAACTGAAAACAACGCTCTATTCGTAGTCGGGCATAACTGCTTGCTAGTGGACCCGATCCACTCAATGTACTGTCTCTTTCTCTTCCTCCTGTTCTATCCTGATTTCTTTCCTCTTCACTTTTCACATTTGTGGGGACCTGCAAGAACCTTCACTCAATTCTAAGTGAATGAGATACACAATCTTGTAAAAAAAGACTAATCATCTTTACGAATTTGGTTGTAATCAAACCCTCTTTTGTTCTTCCTAGCCTCCCCAAATTTGAAAACGCAATCCAAATTTTAACATCTCATCCAAACGCTGAGATCAATTTTAATAGATAATTGTTGAGCAACTGTCTCCTTCGCAGCCTCCCTGGTCCATCTGTAAGGTGTACGTTGTCAATCCTGTCAGACTTAAAAAGAGATATCAGAATTATTATTATATTTGTTTGTCTAAAACAGCAATGTAATAATATTTTTTGCCTCCTTGATAACAACATTTAATTGAAAGAAAAAAATAAATAATAATTTTCCTCATTTGCAAAAAAAGGAATTGTTTATTTTAATTGAATTTGTTTTTCACCCTTTTCTCTCTCTTCCCTCTTCCCCATTAGAGTGATGAATTCTTCACATCTTTAGTCTACCACCTAGACACCCTGAGACCAGCACAGGCATCACCACACTTAACTAGTGGTTCAAAATCACTGACACAACACTTAGTTGTCGCACCACACATAGGCTTTTACACCACACATAGGCTTTTACACCACACAGATCTGTGTCAGTCTCTCTTCTCCCCAATGTGCCAACATGCCGCAGACTGCAGACCCCTTTGCACAAGGGGAAGATGGGAACAGTTGGCTGAGAGGCACGACAGACAGCCTCACCCCCAAGACATTTGAACTGTTATTATTTATAATAATAATCCTAATCCTGAGAAGATTCCTGACACACGATTCAAGCCAGAACAACAACCACGAGGAGCTAGTCAAAATCACCAGCTCCCTAAGCTATGCCTTCACGACCCAGCTGAAACTGAGCGACAAGCACGTCACCCACCTTCAAGAGGAACTGACATGTGCTCAACGCCGCATAGACAAGCTGGAAGTGAAAGTTCAAGATCAACTCAAAGCACCCAACGAGAGGGAGCAGGAAAAGTTAAGGAGCTCCAAGCAGCCCTTACAGCAGCTCAGGTCGACCAACAACATGCAAAGGCTGCCCAGAAAGACCTGGTAAACAGACTCCAGTATGCCGAACAGCTACTAGAAAAGGCCAAGAGTGACATCAGTGACAATAATGCTGAAATCAGTGCCTTGAAAGACCACCTTGAAAGGTACAGAACTGAAATAGACAATCTGACCCAACAACTAGATGATAACAACGATGAGCTCTAAAGGGTCAGAAGAGAACTTAAACATGCTTATGAGCAGAAACAAGAGCCAAGGCGAGAGAAACATCACTCAGCCTCACCTCTGCTGAGCAGATCTAACAGAGTCCCATGTCCAAGAACTGGTATACAGCGAAAGAAGCGAAGGGCCACAACCCAAAACCTCACTTGCCTTGGCACAGAACTCTTTCCTGTCAATGAAAGAAAACATCCCATCCAAGCAGACCTCGGAGCTGCACATGGGATGACCATCAAAGACCTCGACAAGCTGTCTAAAAACATCAGCAAGTTCAACCCGAGCTCCACAGAGGGCCACACCATCCAGGCCCATCTTATGATATCGACTTTTATCTAGAAATGAGACCTCATGTGACTGACAGAGACAGGTTATACCTCCTTAGAGCCACGTCCAGTTCCGAGGTACGAAACTTCCTGGATCGACAGCCCAGTCGAACGAAGTCAGACTACCAGCTACTTCGTGAGGTCCTGATTAAAGAGTTTACAGACTCTGAATCTGAACATGGACTGTTAACTGCCTTAAGCCCCTTTCACACTGCACGTTGGTCCCGGAAAATTGCCAGAAAATTGCCAGAGTGCCTTCTGTGTGAACGCAAACACGTCCCGGGATTAATTCCGGGATTGATCCCGGGTTGGGGACCTAGTAACATTGCCGGGTTCAGTCCCGGAACGAGCGCTGTGTGAACAAAAGCCGGATCAATGCCGTAAAGGGTGTGTCGTAGTGATGACGCACTTTATCGTTCGACTGTTTTACCGGTAGTTTTGAAGGCAGATCAGCCTTCACACAACGAAAAATGTGTAAATTGGAATGAAGCAACGATCAGGGAGCTCCTCACTATCCACGCTGAAGCTGAAATCGTTCGCCAGTTTAGTGAAATGGTGCGTGGCACATTATACATGTCACATGAAATGTCACATGTCTTTACAGGATCTTTACGGGTTGTGTGTGAACGCACCCACAGATTCCGGAAAATCACTGGCAGTGTGAATGAACCAAAATCAGACCATCCCGGGACAAATCACGGGACACATTTTCCGTGTATTTCCGGAATGGCTGTGTGAAAGAGGCTTTAGAAACCAAACAAGATCGACAAGAGGCTCCACAAGCTTACTACAACCGACTCCGACAAGCCTACTTTGGTGCACACAACGAACCTGACCTTGAAGAGGATGTGAACTTCAAAAGCCTCTTCCTAAGAAATCTGCACCCTGGAGTCAGCCACCATCTAGGTGTCATGACCATCCAACAGTTGTGTGACCTAACACAGAAGGCCTACAACAAGCAGAAGATGGCCTCAAAGAAAGGTAACAGAACCTCCACGCTCTTGAACGCTGTCAAAAAAGACTCAAGCCTTGCACTGGATGACACCCAGTTGCATCACAACACCAGAGTCCTCCATCAAGAGCACAGAGAACGTGACCCCCATGTCCACGACAGCTATCAGCCCAACCGCTGGAAAAATCCATGGGACCAGCCACGCTTCTCAAGAAACCCAAAAGATAACAACAACTGGAAACCTAACCAGACATCCAAAGGTAATAGCCTGACTCATCCAAGAGCAACTCGTGTGGGTAAGCGACAACGAAACCTACCTCAGCACCACTCAGACATGCACAGTGCTGAGTATGCACAAGAACAAGACAGCTTACCATCAGAAGACATGGAACAAGTCATGAGACAACTGAAAGAGTTCCTTCAAGATAAGCTGAGCACGGATGACTACAAGATTGAGTCATGGTCGCTATGACCAGTGACAGAACGGGAGGCCAGTGATCACATGGCAAACCACCATATCAGAAATGACAGGCACCTGTTCAACAACCACCCAGAATGAGCAAGTCTCTCATGGCCAACCGTTGATGAAAACTGAGGTACCAGAGAACATCACCTCAGTCACCCATCACTCCCCAACAAACTGCTAAATGAACTCCAACTTCAAGAACCACATTCATGTCTGTGCAACAGCAACCACCAAAGCACAGAAGGTCAGAAAGTCTGCCACATCCAGAAGGCAGCACACAGAGCTGGAAAGTAATGAATTACATTTACTCGCGTTACTGTAATTGAGTAGTTTTTTGTGTACTTCTACTTTTTTAAGTAGGTTTTAAAATCTGTAATTTTACTTTTACTTAAGTATGTTTTGATTGAAGTATTGTACTTAACTACATTTTAAATCATATCCGTTACTGAGTAAAAAAAATAATTAATTAATTAAATAAAAATAATGCAAATGGGGGAAAAATTGCGACCCGGAAACTACTGCACTGATTGATTGATGGGCGGGAGAACAGACGCGGCACGCTAACTCACAAGAAAGAAAGATGGATACGGACAAAACAGACGCAAATTATGTAGAGCCAGCTGAAAGTGAAATGCTGTCGAATTATTCTAAAACAAACCCCTGGCCATATTTACAAGACTAATTTGACTAAGTGCAAGAAAGGCGACAGCTTTATTATGCAGTGTAAGCTGTGTTTGCCCAAGACGACTGAACTGGCAGCTTATAAAAGCTCAACATCAAACCTGCGCAAGCATGTTGAGGTAAGTTAATAATACTTATATATCTTTAGTTTATGTAACGTAATTGTTGTACTGTTGCGTTGCATCAGTGTGTGACATTGCTAATGCTGGTTAGCACCAGGGTTGGAAATTAACTGGGACTCGAGGCAAAATTGTCAATGCACAATTCACGAGTTCACCCTTACATCTAATCTGATAGCAAATAGTAAGCATATTTTGGCGTGCTGTCCTGGGGGAGGGCTCCGAGCCTGGAATATGGCCCGAACCCAGAGAACTCCCCCATCCCTAATATGGGATAAAATAGATTAGGGGTGAGGAGTTGGGGTGGAGGAGGGATGCCGGATAACTGTCACTGGACAGAGGTAGGCAGGCTGCATCTATATATACACATTGTGCTCGTTAGGATGGTTAGCTAAACGACCTGTGCCAAATTAGTTGATTATCTGATCGCGCTCCTCCCGAACCTTGTTAATAAAACATCATTTAAGCTAGTTCTATTACCAGTGTCACGATGTAAGTGTCGTATTAAATTAATGAAAAGTTATATTTTAGAGAATTGACCGTTCACAAAACCCGCCCACCCTTAGTTACTGTTGCTATGCCCGACATACAATGCAGCTCTCACACTACACACGTTCTCACGCAGTGAAAAATACATCGCAGAGCAAAGAGGAAACTGACAACACACCGACAGAGAACACAGAGCAGGTTACTTCTGGTATGAAACAAGGTCTCAGGACCCTCATCTTTTAAACTGTGTCATTTTTAAAGAAATTCAAACAATAAATACCGTTTTGTGGCTCTTTAATGAGTCGTGACAGATCACTGTATTGCCTCAGTTCAAACACGTGAACCGAACGTCTTTTCAAATTAACTTAAAGCATGATATGAACATGAATAAACATCAGAAAGTGTTTTATTTCAACCGCGGAACACAGCATTTTTCACGTTTAAGTCCACTGAAGATAATCTGCTCTTCTGTCTGATTTGTGGTTAAGGCTGGAAGAGATACAGCTGCGGCTACTGGGCATGAGCATTTACATATTTTCTGAGCTGACAATATTACGTGAAACCTATGAAAATGATATTAAAAAGCACATAGCGCCGTAGTTTCATCACTTTAGAGTGTCGCATTGACTGTCTTTTTGCAGTAAAGGGCCTCCCATAGTTTAATGAGTGGAAGATGACATGAAGCGGCGTGAGGAGAGCTGCATTGAAAACAGATGAGTGCACGTGCATATAAAGCTCTCGATCGGGGCTAAGTTCACGGGATTTTGCTCACAGAATAATAAGCGCACACGTTTTAACATATTATTTTATTATTTCACACTCAGCAGTGCTGCAAGCCATGCATACAGCCATGCATACATGACAGGTTTTCTGTTATGCAAAACAAGTACTTTAAAGGAATACCTTAGCTTACAGCCGTTACCGTGGCAACCAACAACAGCACAGCTTAACCCTCCGCACATTTTTATATTGAGTTATATTGAAAAAGTTTCAATTCAGTCGATCTTTTTTACCCCGTTTTAACATGGATTTCTATGGAGACCTGCCGTAGTTGTCGGGCAAGATGGCGGATAGCAGCAGAGGCGCGTAATCTCTGCGTTCTGATTGGTAAAATCACTTGTCAATCAAGCTCTTTGCGAACGGTCAATTGGGCATTACTGTATAACCAATCACACACTTTTGTTGAGAATGCAGTGTCCAATCAAAGTGTTTTGATTCGTCGCTGCGGAAAACGCCGGAGTTGTTTAATGCGTGCGCTGAGTCTGCATTTGCAATTTCTCTCATTATCGTAAATGACATTATATTATTATAACTGGAGATTTTTTTTTTTTTTTTGCTGCGAGAGTGCATAACTCACATTACAGGTGCATCTCAATAAATTAGAATGTCGTGAAAAAGTTAATTTATTTCAGTAATTCAACTCAAATTGTGAAACTCGTGTATTAAATAAATTCAGTGCACACAGACTGAAGTAGTTTAAGTCTTTGGTTCTTTTAATTGTGATGATTTAGGCTCACATTTAACAAAAACCCACCAATTCACTATCTCACCAAATTAGAATACTTCATAAGACCAATAAAAAAAAACATTTTTAGTGAATTGTTGGCCTTCTGGAAAGTATGTTCATTTACTTTATATGTACTCAATACTTGGTAGGGGCTCCTTTTGCTTTAATTACTGCCTCAATTTAGCGTGGCATGGAGGTGATCAGTTTGTGGCACTGCTGAGGTGGTATGGAAGCCCAGGTTGCTTTGATAGCGGCCTTCAGGTCATCTGCATTGTTGGGTCTGGTGTCTCTCATCTTCCTCTTGACAATACCCCATAGATTCTCTATGGGGTTCAGGTCAGGCGAGTTTGCTGGCCAATCAAGCACAGTAACACCATGGTCATTGAACCAGCTTTTGGTACCTTTGGCAGTGTGGGCAGGTGCCAAGTCCTGCTGGAAAATGAAATCAGCATCTCCATAAAGCTTGTCAGCAGAAGGAAGCATGAATTGCTCTAAAATTTCCTGGTAGATGGCTGCGTTGACTGTGGACTTCAGAAAACACAGTGGACCAACACCAGCAGATGACATGGCAGCCCAAATCATCACTGACTGTGGAAACTTCACACTGGACTTCAAGCAACATGGATTCTGTGCCTCTCCAAGTTTCAAGTTTCAAGTTTCAAGTTTTATTTGTCACATACACGACTATACAGAGATTGTATAACCAGTAGGGATGTGCGCTAAGACTAATTTGACTGTCGTTTAAACGGAAGTTTTGTATCCGACTAGTCGACTAGTCTAAAAGCTAGAAACCACCCAAAAACGGCAAAAAAAAAAAAACAACAAAACTGTGCGTGTGTCTATATAACAGCAAACAGTTGAAATACTTAATCTTTGAATCACACTGTCAAATCCCTCAATGAATTCTGCAAAAAATAGGTCATGATTATGCCGTATGCTTGCCTCGCGTTATCATCAAGTAATTTTAGGTGGTCGTTAAACAGAAAAAAAGGAAGAGCATACACTCTTCATAAACCAGTGCATAGCTTATTTATTCAGATCGTCTGGAGCAATGCAGAAATGGAAAATCAATCAATAGACTGACAGAATTCTTCATTTTCATATAATGTTAGCCAACATATTAAAACGCATATTAAAACAAAATTTTAAAACAATAGGAAAGTTTATCAAGGAATAGCATTAAAACGGCTTTTAAAAATGTACTTCATGTTGGCTATATTGTCTAAAAACAAAACCATGCTCGTTTTATTTACTCAGACCATGCGCATTTGTTCAGAGAATTTAACATGTTAACGTGGTCTGGCGAAAGACGGGACTAGAGGCGATTCTGCAAAAAAAGCGCTTGGCAGGAACTGAAGTCACAGGCACACAGAGAGATAACTACAAGCAAGCAGACAGTTTGAAAAGAGCCTGGAAATCCCGCAGCACCACCGAAGTGGGTCTTCGTTTAGAGGAATAGACGGCGCGGATAGGATCGCGGACCGCAGCAGCAGGTTGTAGTGTATGACATGATTGACATTTG